>JAOWBN010243517.1:0-11952 GCA_028565015.1 Pinguicula moranensis | reverse complement strand
AAGGAGTATTCGGTTAGATCTCTTAGATTTACACTCTTAATGAGCTTTTATGATCTTAATGTTGCTTTGATAGTTGAGTTAGAAGATTGATAAACTGGTTAGGGAGTCAGGATTACAAGTAGATAAGCAGTGGTTGAAGAACTACACAATAAGTGCCATAAGACTGTCTAAATGTGCACCTATGATCCTCTTGCTTTCAAGGCTATTTCTCATGGACTAGGTCAGCAGAAGTACGTTTCTTCTTTAACATTTCATCTAGATTTCTTTTTTTTATTCCTTGGTTATAGTTCCTGTATTTATTTGTAACAAAATTCCCCCATTTTTCTTAAGTTTATGCTAAAACAGATCAGAACAAAAGCAGTGAAGCATACACCTCCTTTCTCTATGGATTTGACCTTGTGCTCTCCGCTTGCTACCCTTTAGCTTGTGTACTGTGATTCAAGATAACCTTAAGCTAGTTTTCCATCCATGACACTGAAGAAAACAAGCCACCAAGTTGGCACTGTCGCCGGGGAAAGGCAACGGTCTTCTTTGCTTTTAGCTTCTATTTTTTTTCTATTCTGTTAAGTTACTGCTTTATTGAATCTTCTCTTGTGGTTTTCTGTCTTATGCATAACCAACCACCTACTGATAATTTCCCCTTTGATAACGAGCCAGAAAGATTGTTTCACAGGAGGAAGAGACAGTTAATTGCACAAAGACAACCAGTCTCAGCAGGAAGTGCACCAAGCTCCAATTCTGATCCTGAAGAAGAGTTGGCTGCTTTTGAACCAAAAATGGCACATCTTGACCATCAGCACTGAAGCAATTGATTGCTCCTGACTACAATCAGCAGGAGACAGCAGTGCAATATCCAGACTCCCCTGCGGGAACAGCTTTGAACTTAAGTCTAGATTGATCCATTAACTACCTTCTTTCAATGGACTAGCTGGAGAGGACCCTATCAGGCACCTTTCTGAGTTTCATGCTATATGTACGAGTATGCAACCTAGAGGAGTGACTGAAGATGTCATCAAACTGAGAGCTTTCCCATTTTCCTTAAAAGGAAATGCAAAGGAATGGTTTTACTACCTCCATCCAAACACCATCACTACATGGATGCAGCTGAAAAAATTGTTCCTGGAGAAGTATTTTCCTGCCACTAAGCAGAACAAATTGAAAAGGGAAATCAGCAATGCTGAGCAACTTTATGAAGAATCTCGTTATGAATATAGAGATAGATTTAATCGTTTACTAGCTAGCTGCCCTTATCATGGCCTTTCTGTCACAGATAGGAGTTTGGTGAAGGTTGCATCTGGAGGGAGCTTGCTTAACAAAAATGTTGATTCAGGATAACCTTGAGCAAGTTCCTTCTGCTATAGCACTCATCACTATCTTTTGTAATATCAATGGCTCAAGCTAAATAATCACGGTCTCATCAGAGATCCAAACATGTAACGAGGAAGTTCATTTTGATTAGAGAAATCAAAGAAAGGAACGATGTAAAGGCATATAAGATCCTTTCGGAGGCCATGAACAACATGAACAAACACTCGTTTTGAAGAGAATGAGTGATTGACCTTAGTGCAAGTGGGAATTTGTTAGTGTTATGCCATAAGGCCAATCACCTTAGGCTTTGTGTTATTACTTTAATGTTGTATATGATTGTAGCAACCGTTACTATTTGATTATTTACTTGCTTTATTTATAGCATTTCAAATAGCAAAGCATAGCGTTGATAACTTAGAGTGTATCATAAAGAAATGTAATGATGAGACCACTCTAATTACGTTATCAATACTAAACATTCCTAACCATAGCATTAGTGAGATAATGTATCACTAATACGAATAGGTTAGTATGTTCTAAGCCAATTTTTTTTAAGGAAATAGTTGATCTCATCAACTATAGTGTAGAGACACTTAAGCTAGAACATGGATGCTTGTAGTTAACAAGTGCATCGGATTGACTCGCATAGAGATCATCATTTTTTCAATGGTTGATACTATAAAGAATAGTAGGTGTAAGTGATCCTTAAACGTTCGGTCACCATAGAGATCTTGGGTGTGAATGTCACTCTTTGATTTTATTCAGAGTTACGCCGTAAATGAGTAACAATGAATAGTCTTGGGAGTAGTTTGAAGTACAGAAAGATTGTGCATGATTAATAAATGATTCACCGCTCCAAAAACGTTAGGAGAAGATCCTCTTATAGTCACTTGTAAAACGTCGTGGAAGCCTTTGCAAGCACGAGTTTAATTAGAAAGAAGTTCTATTATGCATTCAATGATCGTGATTTCCGTTACATTAAGACACATTTAATCTATGCGCAACTTTATGTTTCCTCTTCGTACGAACAACCCTTGCATGAACAGTATCTTCTCCTTCGTCGAGCAATTAGGGGTTGCCATTGAAGTACAACCTTATTACAGCTGAGTTTATTCAGCCATCTTCTCCCCGGGGAAGCAATGTGCTCCCGGGGAGAACCTCTATTATGGGGTGTGTTGTTGTTTTAGTGCTTCTGGGTTGTGGGAATTATCGATACGGGGGATTGTAACTTCTAAACGATGAGTTACCAGTGGTTAACTCAACGCCATCAAGTGAAACGGATGAGACGTGTAGCAAAAAAGGCTGGCAAGGAACCTATCATCCCAACTTTGAGAAGCACCCAAACTGCATGGAGGCCAGGAGTGTCTTAGGCTACGGTGGTGGGGTACTAGAATCCAGTACCGATCCACGATAGGTTGGGAGCAAGAATTGGAATGGCGACAGGGAGGGGGAAAACCCTCTTTATCATGAATTTCCCACCTAAGTACTCAGTTGATATGCTAGAGAACTGCATCAGGCATCAGGGGAGTATAAAGGAGCTAAAGATAGCTACAAAACTAGGTAAGAATGGTAGGCCTTTCGGGTTTGTGGAACTAGGAGCGTCACCGGATGTAGAGGCATTGTATTTCAAACTTAATAATACTTGGTTGGGACCCTACAAGCTGAAAGCGAACTTAGCAAGGTTTCCTAAAAATCCGATGGGAGGTCAGCAGGAAGCCCCAGTTGGGAACAATAGGAAACCTACTATGCAGTCTAAGTTGGAGAAGATTGATGTCATGAGACTAGGGAAGATGATGTGAGGCGAGACATCCAAAGTACTTAGGGTGCCTCAGAATTAAACAATGGCCCAGCAAAAGTGTTCACAAGTTATATAGGTGAAAACAAGGAAGAGCAAAAGTGTTCAATGGTAGGATTTCAGGTTCAGCTACAAAGGAGGATGTAGAAGGATCAAGTTTAGAAGTCAAACAGGTAAATAAGGGAAAACCTGTAGGGAGGGAAGGAGAGACTAGCCCAGTACCAAGTAGAACGCCCCCACAGGATGGAAGGAAAGAACAGGAAAAGGAGTCAGAAGGGATTCCTGAAATAGTGGATATACAAGTTATGCATATGGCAATAGGGGTATCTCCAAAAGAGGAAATAGTGAGACTAGGAAAAGAGCTATGATACAAAACATCGGATTAGTAGAGGCAGTATGGGTAGGAGTGGAGGATAGTCCCTTCAACATAAAATCCCTTGCCTCAAAGCAGAACTCGGGTCAGGATCAGAATCAGTGCAGAGTCGAAATAAGTGATATGGGTAATCAGGATAAGGATAAAGAAAATAAGGAAGAGAATATAGTGGTGTCATTGGAGAGCTTTCCAACCCTAGGTGACAAGATTAAGAACCTAAGTGATCAAATACCTACATCGCTACCAAAGAAGAAGGCCGTCAGAATTAAAGAGGGGGGGACCAAGAACTCGGAGTCAGAGACAGTGGATGCGGTTAGGAACAGGGAAATAAATTCACTGGGAAATTGGATTAATCAAATAACTCCAAAACACACTGAGTAACCAACTAAGGATAAGGAAATGCCTGGTGAACCCATAGATATAGAAGGTATAAAGGCTGATAATGTAATGGCCATAGGTGAGAAACTAGGTATAGACTATGGTAAAGAAAAAAAGGCAACCCGGGATATGCTGATACAAAGTAACAGTGGAAACAGACTGAAGTTTGAGGAACAGAATGCTGCAAGTAGTAAGAAAGAGGAGAAAAAGGGCAGTGACGAAAATAATAACATATAACGTGAGAGACCTGTGTGGCCAGGGACGGAGAAGGAGGTTGAAAGAGTTGATCCTTGAGCAGATGCTAGACTTTCTGTGTACAGGAAACAAAATTGGACATTGTTGACAGAAGATTGTGTGAGTATTTGTGGAATAATAATGAGTTCGGCTGGAGTTACCAGGGATCCATTGACAAATATGTGGAACTACTTTGTATCTGGAACATGAAGAAAGTTAGAAAAGAATTGATCATGGCAGGATCTGGCTTCTTAGGCATCTCTGGTCACTGGAATAATGAGTTGAAGATCACGCACATGGTGAATGTTTATGTGGGCCAGACTTTACAGGTTAAACAAAGGCAGTAGAATGAGATATTGGATCTTCTAGTAGGCAGAGAAGAGGATAAGTGGTGTGTGATAGGGGATTTCAATGCAGTACTTGATAGGAAGGAGAGAAAAGAACTTAATCAAAATAGAGGGGACAGTGAGAGTGAAATAAAAGCATTCAGGGAGCTTGTGGCTGGGATGCAACTAATGGATTTTAGGATGGGCAGGAGAACTTTCACTTGGTATCTTAAGTCCATGAAAGCCATGAGCCGCTTGGATAGATTCTTGGTTAATGAAGCCTTGCTAGGTAATGATCTAACCATTGCTAGCTGCCTGTCTACCAACCTGCAGAATTGAGGAGCCAAGCAAATTAGGGTGTTGGATTGTTGGTTAGAGGATAAATCCTATATAACAATGATTGAAAATACATGGAGATCGCTTGGTCCCCAAGGATATGCTAGTTACAGATTGAAGATGAAGATAAAGGCAGTGAGACTAGCAATAAAGGTCCGGAATTAGTCTGTACCAAGGAGCCTAGTGGATGAAAGGAACAATATTCTGATGTTTCTCAGGGAACAAGAAAGATTAACTGAACAGGACACAGATTATATTGACACGGAGAATGAGGTAGAGATTATTCAGAATCTTAGAGAGAATTTGGGGTACTATGCAGAAAGTTGAACAACACTTTGTATCAAAAGTCTATAATTCAATGGATTAATCAAGCAGATGAGAACACAACATTCTTTCACAACTGGATTAACAGGAACAGAAGGCATAGTGAGACACATAGGGTGTGGAAGGATAATATATGGTTTGAGGTGGCTGATTAGGTAAAAGAATGTATTAAAGAGGATTTTGAAACAAGATATAAAGAGTGGCTGGTAAACAGACCTAGGATCGGGAGTATGATGTGTCAAGGTTTATCTATAGCAGCTAAGCAATCACTGATAATTACTTTTGTGGAGACAGAAATTATGGAAGCAGTTAACAGTTGTGGAAGTGGGAAAAGCCCCGGTCCAAATGGGCTTGACTTCAAATTTGTAAAGCAGTTTATTCACTTGATGAAGGAGGATATTGAGCAGATGTTCAAAGAGTTTTATAGAAACTGTAAAGTCGCAAAAGGTAGTAATGCTGCTCATATTACCTTGGTCGCTAAATCACAGTCTCCTATGTTTGTGGATGATTATAGGCCTATCACATTCATAGGGATTATGCCTAAGATCATCTCAAAAGTGTCTGCAAATAGAATCAGCAGGGTCATGGAAGAGATAATCTATCCTAATCAGATGGCATCCTTGTGGGTAATGAAAATGGTGGATGAGCTGAGAAAACTTAGGAAACAACCCTTATACTTAAGTTGGATTTCAAAAAGGCTTATGTCACTCTAAACTGGACATACCTAATAGATGTACTGGACAGAATGAGCCTTCCTAGCTGTTGGAAAGACTGGATTAAAGAGGTGCTGGAATCCGCTTCTACATCTATTTTAATTAATGGCACTCCAACTAGGGAATTCTACCCTACATGAGGTGTCAAACAAGGGGATCCCCTCACCCCCTTTTTGTTTCTGATCGCAGTAGAGGGGCTGTCATATATGATAAAGAAGGCAATAACAAAACAGATGTTTAGGGGATGAAAGTGGGAAAAGATAAGATAATGGTGCATCATCTCCAATTCGCAGATGACACAATTTTGGTTTGACAAGAATCATGGGACACAGTCAGAGTATTTAAAGCAATTATGCAGAACCAGCTAGTTTAAGGACTGTGTATCAACTTTAGCAAAAGCTGTCTGTTTGGGATAAACATGCCAACATCAGTGATGTGGATATGTCAGCTTACCTTGGGTGCAAAATAGGGATGACTCCTTTTCAGCATTTAGGACTTCCTGTGGGTGCTAACCCCGGAAGGCAGAAAACATGGAAGCCTATCTCTGATAAATTTAATAAAGCACTCGCCTCTTGGAAACAAAAATATCTATCATTGGGAGGTAAACTAACACTCTTCTACTCGGAGCTTGCAGCTCTACGTTCGCATTACTTTGCTTTCTTCAAGGCCCCAACCATGGTAATTAAGATACTATTTTTAGCTTTGAGAAACTTCTTCTGAATGGGAAGCAAGGATAAGAAAAAATGGTGCAGGGTAGCTTGGGATAAATTCTACTTAACAATGGAGGGAGGAGGGCTGGGGGTGCGCAACCTCAGTGTTTTCAATAAAGCTATGCTTGGAAAGTATGGAGTGAGGATTCTAGGAAAGGAGGAGAGTATGGCACTGGCAGTACTTGGATCAAGGCATGGTAACAAGGGGGTGCTAGCGGTTGAGGGGCTTAGGGAATTGAAAAATCCAAGGAATGAGCAGAGGAGTGGTGTGGGTAGATAGAGAGGAAGGAATTATGCATCCAGCTGGTGGAATAATATTCAGGACACCTTGGCAGAGGAATGGTTTAACTCAAATTTGAAAATAAGACTGGTAAGTGGCAAAGGAACAAAATTCTGGGTAGATAGATAGCAAGGGGCTACAACGTTGGCTACTAGATTCCCTAGATTTTTTAGAGTTGATGGTAACCCAGAGAGCTCAATAGCTGACATGGGAGTTTGGCAGGATGCAAGGTGGTTATGGAGATTGAGATGGCAATGGAGGAGGAATTTAAGGCATAGGGAACTCATGGATCTAATGGTTCTACAAAGTGCCATACAAGATACTCTACACAAAGAAGATGGGGAGGATGAGTATGTGTGGGAGGGCAACAAAGATGGTAAATATACAGTCAAGTTGGCGTACAGAAAAATCATGGAAGGATTACAATCTCCCTACAGCAGTGAGGAGGCACAGAGACTTCAAAAGGTGTGGAACAAGTACTCTCCAATGAAAGATGCAATCATGACATGGACACTACTACAAGATTCTCTTCCTACTAACGAGTTGTTGTTAAGGAGAAATGTCATGCCTAAGGGGTAGGAAACAAGATGCACAATGTGTAAAGACGCATAGGAGACCTCAATCCATCTCTTCCAAACTTGTCCTATAACATTGAAAATATGGAGTGTGATTAGAAAGTGGCTAGATTTTGATGAAAGTATTTATTTGCCTAACTTGCAGTTACCATACTTTGAAGTCTTCCTCCAAGAAAAACCGGTGGTGGTCAACACGGACGCATGGAATGCCATATGGATAGCCATGGCCTGGACAGTGTGGAAAATGAGAAACAATACTCACTTTCAAGGGTAACAGGGCAATCCTCAAACAGCTGCGCAGGTGATTTAGCGAAACTCCTGGACCTGGATCAAAGCGAGGAGAACTGAACAGGCATTTCCATTCTCTATGAATGACTTGTTACTGTAGCCTCTAAGATGGTTAAAATTCTGAAGCGCTCTTGCGGTTAATTTAACAACAATACCAGGAGTTCAGTTGGTACAAGTAGTCTTTGATTATAAGATTAGTGGCATGTAATTGTATGGTATTTGGTATAGGAAGTACGAGCAGAAAAAGAGATGCACCAGGATGGAGCGAGGATGGAGCCAGTCTGAAGGAGTTGGTGAACAATCTGATTAGGGGGGATAACCATTCTGCTGAAGTAAGAAAAGCAGGGGCATAAGGAGGTAATAGGATACGGATAGAGGTACAAGTATCCCACCCCATCAAACTTCAAACTAGAACATATTTATTTTCTTCCTGTTTTGCTTATGATTTAATGCTGGGGAGAGTAATATCAGAGTATCTCTTCAGCATAAGGAGGATTCATAGACACTACTGTGTTGTGTGTTCTTCCAGGAACTATGCCCACCACTAGTTAGAGCTTCTAGTATATTCTCTTTTGTTTGGATCTGTGATACTTGTTCGATTGGGAGTTGATAATGTGATAGTCATGACATTATGTTTTGGTGAAGAGCGGATGACGATGATGAGCTGAATGCTGAGATGCTTTGTGATGTTCTATGACGCGAGGTAAATCGTGTACCATATCACTCTTAACTATATTCGACTAGGAGTATGAAGAAAAGACAAGTTGTTTCAGATCAATTCCAAAGTTTGTATCTAGTAGAGCCCGTGTAGGGGCAAGAGTGGGTGTTGTATTTTCTTAGTTCTTTGTACATAATTTGGTTTTATTTAATGAAATTTGGCTTATTAAAAAAAAGGGATATGGATAAGGTGAAAGTATATTAATTACATGAGAGCTAGTTCAAGAAATGATAAGTCTCCTTCCATGACTATTCTCAATACTTAGGGGCCATGATATTTCGTTAGAGGTCACTCATGGTCTATGGATTTGAATTAAGGATTAATGAATTACAAGTGTGTCGTTCAATAACTATAATTTGTTTATGTGAATTCAAGGTCCATTGCCAAATTATTGGGAACCTACAAGGACACACATATTAACACCAAATTCTTGAGGGGTCATTTTGTATTTATGGTAAAGTATAGGGGTCAAAATAAAGTTTATGAAACTTCAAGGATATGTTTGTAATTATGGGGCCACGAAAGTAATAAACATATGTTTGTGGGATATATATTATATACATCAAAACTCCACAAATTATATTTGACTAATATATATATATATATATATATATATATATATATATATATATTCATGCATATATACAAGTTAGTGAAAAATTCCTACAATTTATATATATGTAATTTATATATATATATAGTTGTGACATGTTTTTCTCCAATTAGATTATATGCAATGGTTGCATGGCCAATGACATTACATGCAAAGGTGTAATAATATACAAATAGTTTTATATATTAGTTGCATAGTTTGATTTTACAAAACCTTGAAATTATGGGAAACTCTATATATACCGTAATACATTCATATGTGGAAGATTGTTACATTTGCAAGTTTTAATAAAAGAAACAAAGGGGTTCTCTCTCTACTTTTTTTTGCTACCTGAAACTATAGAGAAAGGGGTAAAAAAAATTGCACTTGATGCAATTTTTTCTCTCATCATCTTATACTTGAAATGTGGAGCTAGCACTCCAAACACACACATATAAGTTGTACAAAAGGTTATATAAGCTCTCAAGGGTTCTGGTTGTGTGGATTACCATAGAGGATGGATATTTGGACACTTTACAAGTGAGACTACTTTCATAATCTTGAAGAATAAATCTTCTTGAGGTAAAAATGATTTCTTCCACCTTGATACTTAAATTGTCTAAATTAGCAAGGTCTTTGGGAAAGGAATTTCGGAATTTTTTGTTATGCATGTTTGCACACACAATTCTTTATTCTTCCGCATGCGACTTTTACATGACACGTAGTATAGATTCCAGAATTCCTTCACTAATTAGAGAGCGTGTGATATACCATTGTAAAGCCTTATAGTCTAGTTTCCAACAAAGTTTGAATTTTTCCATTTGGACATCTATGAAGAGAGTTATGCTAGATTTATTAAAAGCTGTCAGACTGCTTCTGGAGTTAATTATCTGAGATGGGGGTCTTAATATGGGGAGTGTGATATATCACAATAATTTCACATTTTGAGAGTGGTCCTTAACCAAATGCATTCATGACTTTCTTTATGAATTGCATGGATTTCTGCATGGTTGGAGAAGTAGCGACTAATGTTTGTTTAATAGAACGCCATGAAATAGTTGTACCTCCACAAGTAAACAGATAACCCGTTTGAGATCTAGCTTTGTATGGATATAATAAATATCCATCATCAACATAACCAATTAGTTTTGGGTTAGATATGTTGGGATAGTATAAGCCCATATCCATTGTTCCTCGAAGATATCGAAAAACGTGTTTGATTCCATTCTAATGTCTTCTAGTTGGACAAGAACTATATCTTTCAAGTAAATTTACTGCAAATAATATATCAGATCGTGTATTATTATCAAGATACATCAGTGCTCCAATTGCACTATGATATGGTACTTCAGGACCAAGAAGTTCTTCACCGTTTTCATTAGTATGGGATGGATCATTTTTCACATCAAGTGATCTTACCACCATTGGTGTACTAAATGGATGTGCGTCATTCATATAAAATCTTTTAAGCACTTTCACCAAATAATTAGATTGATGCAAAAAATTTCATCTGTCTAGTGCTCAATCTGAAGAATTAAACACAATTTTGTTTTTTCAAGGTCTTTTATTTCAATTTCTTTCTTCATACAAGCTACTGCCTTTGATAACTCTTTAGTAGTTCCAATAATATTTAAATCATCTACATAAATAGCAATGATGACAAGTTCTAATCCAGATCTCTTTATAAAAACACATGGGCATATTGAATCATTTTTAAAACCTGACTTTAATAAGTATGTGCTCAAACAATTGAACCGCACACGTCCAGATTGTTTAAGTCCATATAGGGATTTATTTAATTTAATCGAATAAATCTCTCAAAAATTTGAACTTTGTGCTTAAGGCATTTTAAACCTTTCAGAAATTTTCATATAAATATCATTTTCTATTGAGCTATATAAATAGGCTGTCACTACATCATCAGTCGCATTTCAAGCTTTTCATGAATTGGCAAGTTTTCAAATAGCGAAATGTGATTGCATCCTCATTCTCTTTCATTATATCACATGATATATTATAAACAAAAATATCATCGACGTTTATTTCATCTCGATTCCATCTTTTTCCTGTTAGGACATAATTTATGGAGATCTCCTCATTTTAGGTACCTGAATTTCTTCATTTATGTTGTTTGCCTCTTCTGGAGATTTTATTTCCGTTTCTAAAGTATCACGGGTCTCTGCTGGAGATTATATTTCCTCTTCTTGATCATTCATTATGTTTGCTCCTTTTTTTTCGAGGATTTTTATCTTTAGAACCAATCGGTCTTCCACGCTTCATGCGTGATTTAGACTTATTTGCTATAGAAATTTATCTTTTGGGGACATTAAATTTAATTGGAGCATTTGCAGCTGGTATATGAGACTAAGTTACCGTCTTCAGGTCAGTAAGCGCATCTGGCAATTGATTTGTTGAATTTTGCCAATGAATAATCTTGTGAACCTCAAGCTCACATTGCGCGAGAACGAGAATCGAAATGTGATAATGAAGATTCCTGCCAGGATATATTCTTTTCCAGCTGTTTATTTTCTTCCCCTAATGTTGGAAAAATTGATTCATCTAAATGACAATCAGCAAATCTTGTTGTAAATGAATTTCCAGTTGATGGTTCTAAATATTTAGTTATCGAGGTAGATTCATATCCAATATATATTCTCATCCTCCTTCGAGGACCCATATTTGTGCGTTGTGGATGTGCAATTGATACAAATACCGCACATCCGAATATTATTAGATGAGAAATATTTGATTCTTGACCATAAACCATTTGGATTGAGAAGAAATTATTATAACTTGTTGGCCTGATACGAATAAGTGCTGCCGCATGCAAAATTACATGTCCCCGAGCATATACGGGGAGTTTAGAATGCATAAACATTGACCTTGCAATCAATTGGAGGCGTTTAATAAATGATTCAGCCAAATCATTTTGTGTATGAACATGTGCAACAGGATGTTCAATGGTTATCCCAATTGACATACAATAGTCATTAAAGACTTGT
>JAOWBN010243496.1:0-11953 GCA_028565015.1 Pinguicula moranensis | reverse complement strand
GAGAGAGAGAGAGAGAGAGAGAGAGAGAGAGAGAGAATCTGGGACGCGTATTGACAGAAGCAGAATAAATGTGCGGCGTCCTAATCCTCAGCTTTGCAGAATACATGTAAGATCTCCTTCGCACGCCATAGTACTCCTCTGTATAAAAAATTCATCTTCGTTGCCAGACGGGTCCATACATAGTCTCCAGCAAAATATTGATACTTTTTATGGAGAGAGTTTGCAGTCCACCACAGCTACTTCCCAATTACCTTCATTCCTTGTTCCTTGCACCTGGCACTCAATGGTGTATGTGTTAGAATATGCACACAGTTAGGGGAAGAAATTATGATTACTTGTAAATAAGGTAAGGATCAATTGATCCTTACCTTATCACCACCTAATTTCTCTCCCTTGATCACGGATACCATGACCTAATCCTGCCTATTTATGCACTTGTAATCCTTGAGAATAATAACAAGAACTACAATTTGTGTTTGCCTAACTACCCATTTAACATGGTATCAGAGCAGATGGCATGGTCGTGTAACCTTAGCCATTAAGTTCTCATCATCTACTGGCCAAATTAATTACCACTGGTGATCCACAAAAAGATCCACAAAAAGCTCTTCAGTGTACATCGCCAATGGTGAGTCTCGCCTAGGAAGAGCTCTCAAACCAAATCCGCCAAATTATGCAAACCATCCAAAATCCAAATTCCCAACCAATCTCAATCGAACTCAAACTGGATAACCACAACTATTCACCATGGAGCCGCCTGATGAAGATGGCAGTCGGTGGCAAAGGAAAATAAGATCATCTAACAGATGGACAAGATATGGGGTGTACCCGATGGGAGCAGGTTGACTTGAACATTTGCACATGATTCCTTCTCTCATAAGATTCTACCATTATTGGCAAATTCGCCTCATATCCTTATTGGCTTACAGTTGTTCGATCTCACTATGAAGGCAAGTCGCCAGATGTAGGGGCCACGGTAATTGGAAGGATTATACAGCAAGCTAAAACATCTATGGCAGAAAATCGGTCGGCATCAGCCAAATTCCATGAAGGGCAGCCAGGATATTGAGATGTTCAATCGTCTCTGGCAAGAAACAAGGCTCTTTCAATTTCTCGCCGGAGTAAACCCAAAATACGATACCATAAAAAGATATCTACTAAAATGGATCCACTCCCCTCTATAGAAGCAGCATATGCTACTGTTTGCCGCAAATCATCGCACCTGGTTATTCACAACCTAGATCGCGATTCCAACGATGACTCTTCACATGGTTCAAGGACTGGGTACGCAGCGCGTGGCCGGTCAGATCCAAACCAAAATATGGCCAAATCATCACCCCGACCAGTAGCGGTCAACAAGACGAAGCTTTACTGTACCGACTGCCAGAAAAGCAGACACTCGACCGAACGATGCTTCAAATGAATAGGCTTTCCAGAGTAGTGGCTAGATGTCAAGAAAAGGGGTAAACCGAGTCTCGCAGCCACCACCAGTGCGGTGGTAGAAATCCCGACTTTGAAGTTGTAGACGTGGTTGAGAATCGGGACAAAGAGAGAATAGTGGATGAAGGTAACGGGTTTGAGAGAAGACTCTCGAACTCAAGTCAATCTATTAAATTATTGCACAGTCACCCTTCGAAAATTTGTGTTTTTTTCTATGATATCCCCGTAGGTTTTCAGTATTGCAGTCGTGCTACATTAATTCAGGAATACTTCATCCAAACCCCCAAAACCTCCAGATATCTTGGGACATACCTCCAACTTTTGGAATTTTGGGAAACCACCCTAGAATTTCCAAAAATTTCAAAAAAAAAAAAAACCAACCAAAAATCCGATTTTCAATCCAAAAAAATCCGAAATTCCCAAAAAAATCCAGTATCACAAACCCTAAGTTTTTTAGTCCCAGGAGCTTTGGAAGTGATCAAACTGAAGATCCGGATGTCATACCTTCGGTCAACTGTATTCATGCTACAGGTATTAGATCCCCCTGGCAGTGATTGTTTAACTGTAGAGTAAGTGATACAATGATAAACGATAAAATAGATCTTGTCACATCTATAACCCCCAAAAGAGCCTACATCCAGGCCGCAAATGGGGGCCTATCACCAGTCAAGAGGGCCAACACTATCAAAATATCTCCACACCTTATTGTGTCAAATGGTCTTTACATTCTTTCATTAGCATGCAAGTTTTTATCAATTAGTCATGTAACCAAGGAATGAAATTGTATAGTACTCATGTATCCTTCTTTTTGCCTCTTATAGGATATTCGAACGTAGGAGATTATTGGGCATGGCACTGAGGGGAGACTGTACTATATAGACGAGGTAACTCAACAAGGAATTGCGATGCTGCCTTATGGGACGGTTGATCGACAACTCTGGATGTGGCACCGACGTCTTGGGCATCCATCTTCGGGTTATCTCAAGCTTTTATTTCTGAAATTTTTCTCGCACATCCGAATGATTTGTCATATGACACTTGTGCTTTAGCCAAACGCCATAGACATTCATTTGCTTTATATAATACTCGACTTGCTACTACTTTTTCATTAGTACACTTTAATGTGTGGGGTCCTGCCCCGGATTTAATAACTAATGGGTCTAAATACTTTCTACTATTTGTTGATGATTGGAATCGTTTAACTTGATTCTATTTTTTGAAAAAAAAAATTGAGATCTTTCATAAATTTGTCGAGTTTTATGCTCTTGTTGAGGTACCGTTCAAGAAAAAAAATCGAATTCTTTGTTCCAACAATGGGGAGAAGTTTGTTAATGATCGTACGAGTCAGGTTTTTATGAAAGAAGGGTTAATATATCAGACCACCTGTACTCATACACCTCAACAAAACAGAGTGGTTGAAAGAAAGAATCAGATCATTTGATAACCAGAGCCCTGATGCTTGAATCCAGGGTTCTACAGTCTTTTTGTCCCGAGGCGATCTCTACTGCGGCCTACCTCATAAACTGTCTGGCCACCAGAATTCTTAAGCTCCACACACCGCTCCAGTTTTTTTTCATCTCATACTCCGGTAACATCCATACTTGCTCTTCTGCCCTGTGTCTTTAGGTGTTCCATGTTTATTCATATTCCAAAGTGAGAACGAACCAAACTAGAACCTTGTACGATTAAATGTGTGTTCGTTGGGTATGGAGTACAAAATAAAGGATACAGGTGTTTTGATCTTACTACTCATAACATGTATACTACCATGGACCATGACTTCTTGGAGACATATTATAATTATGCCCATGTCCACGGTTAGGAGGAGACACCTTCAATGGACCCACTGAAAGGGTTGCCCGGTCATGAGCTGGTAATGTTGACTACAGAGCCTTTTGGAGTAACCACCAAACAGGCCCTTTCAACTTCACCCCTTGTGCCAACACCACGCTCTCTGTCTCCTTTGCCTGGATGTCCCAAGGTTAGTGTTTCTGTCCAAGAGGTTGATTCTTTTAATCTGGAGCCTGTACTTGATACTTCCGTTGCAGAACATTATGATATTGTAGTTCCAGATCCATAGAATGACGAAGGACAATTAAGATATACTTTACCATCTTAGAGTACCAAAGGGATACCTCCAAAACAATATGAGACATAATACACACCTTGGAGGACCAGGTATCCTATAACAGTGGGAGTTCTGCTGATGTTGCTTGTGTGTTAGTCGTGGCCTTTTATACTGATAATATCCCACAGATGGCCCACGAAGCCTAGAAAACTGTAGACTGGCATCAGGCAATGGAAACATAGATGGTTGCCTTAATAAAAAATTGAGACACAAGAAAAATGCATGAAAACTGTAGACAAGCAAGCTGCTGGTTGTAGATGGGTATTTACCGTAATATACAAAGTTGATTGTTTGATTGAATTCCATAATGTTCGACTAGTGGCTAAGGGATATACTTAGACATATGGAATTGACTACTCGGAGACTTTTTCACTAGTAGCAAAGATTGATACTACTCGGGTACTGTTTTCCATGGCAGCAAACAAGGAGTGTCCTCTCCATCAATTCTATGTAAAAAAAATGCATTCTTACATGGTAATCTAAGAGAAAAAGTCTATATGGATCCACCACTAGGCTACTCAGAGACCTTTCAGCAAGGTGAGTATGTAGACCGAAGAAAGCCCTGTACGAACTGAAAAAATCTCCGCGAGCATGGTTTGGCTGCACATAGGCCACGAAGAGATATAGATATCGGCAGAGTAATGCAAACCATACGCTGTTCCTGAAAAGAAAAGGAGAATTGATCACCTGTTTAATTATATATGTTGATGCTATAGTGATCACAAGTAATGATATAGTGGAAATTGCATAACTCCGGAAGCACCTATTCAATGAATTTAAAATGAAAGACCTCGAGATCCTAAAATACTTCGTTGGGATAGAGGTTCAACAATCAAAGGGTGGAATCTTTATCTCATACAAGAAATATATTCTAGACCTACTGGCTGAAACTGGTCAGATCGGTTGTAAGTTAGTTGACACTCCAGCAATCATGAATCACAAGTTACAAATAGTCAAAGGAGCTTCCTCAGATGATCAAGGACGATACCAACACTTGGTAGAAAAATTGATATATTTGGCACACACCCGACTAGATATTGCTTATGCCATGGGAGTGGTAAGTCAATTTATGCATAAGCCCCAAGAAGAACATATGGAGGTTGCATTAAGAATTGTGCGCTATCTGAAAGGCTCACCTAGGCGAGGTGTTCATTTCGAGAAACACGACTATCTTGACATTGGGTATACATATGCATATTGGAAAAGCAATCCAATTGACAGAAGATCGGTTGTTGAATACTTCACCTTTGTAGGTGGAAATCAAGTTACCTGGAAAAGCAAAAGGCAAAGTGTGGTGGCCCCATTAAGTGTTGAAGCTGAATTTCAAGGGATAGTTTGAGGATTAACTGAAATTTTGTGGCTCAAAAAACTACTGACGAAGATTGGGTTTCCATATGAGGACGCATGTTAGTTGAAATGTGGTAATAAGGCTGCGATGTGTATTTCAGCAAATTCCGTGCAACACGACCATACCAAGCATGTTGAGATAGACAGACATTTCATTAAGGAGAAGCTTACTGGAGGAATTGTCACTCCTCTTTATGTTCGATTAGAATACCAACTTGCAGACGTTCTTACAAAGGCCGTATCAAGTTAAGCCCACAACAAAGCATTGTGTAAGTTAGGCATCGAATACTCGATCCCAACTTGAGGAGAAGTGTTAGAATAGGCACACAATTAGGGGAAGAAATTATGGTAACTTGTAAATAAGGTAAGGATCAATTTGATCCTTACCTTATCACTACCTAATTTCTCTCCCCTGATCACGAACACCATGACCTAATCCTGACTATTTATGTACTTGTAATCCTTGAGAATAATAACAAGAACTACAATTTGTGTTCTTTGCTTAACTAACCATTTAATAGTATGCTGATTTTGTAGAATAGTTTCCATGTGGTTCCAGTCTCCAAATCTAAGTATCTTCATGGTCACTTTGGATCACTACATTCCATGAGAGTGTAAGTAGTTTGATGTGAGCCATTTCTTCCCTTCCAAAGATAGGTCATCGCCATTGATCATCCCACGCCCATCCTTCATTAGACCAAAAACCATTTTGTTTTTTTGTGGGTAGTTAAAATTTTGCATTAAATAAGGGCCCAAATGGCCTGCAGAAAACATGTAAGACCCTACCAAGCCACATGGTTGTGAGCTTAGTATGTCATTAAGTTACAATCAACTAAGTAAACAAGGATGAAAACCTCAATCCTTTTCATAGAATCAAACCATTTCTAGATTTGATTCTATGTTCTCTTAACCTGAGGATGATGTTAGTGGCCCACGGTACTGTGTGTTGTCTCTAGAATTCATGAGGTTCAATCGTGTCCGAGATCCTCCCGAATGGTCTTAGGGGACACTCCTAGGTCATTGGCTAAATCAATTATATTGTCAGAAGGAGAGCTAGATCGAACTTGTGTGGAGGTTACCAAGAGGGAAATGTTTTGGGGTTCCTGCACCTCCATAATTTGGCGGGAATGATCCTTCAATTTGCGAGTAGAATCAGACATCGACCTAAGGGAATGAAAATATCCTTCTTTTTGGCCGCCAGAGAGCTTGGAGTTAACTCAAATAGGGCCATGATCCCAAAAGGATCTAAGTTCTAAGAACTAGAAGAGAAACAGAGAGGAGTGATCGAATTTACTACCTCTTCCTTTTGTTTTTTTGACTTAGCCGGCATTTTCTTTTTCGATCCAACATTGGGCCGTAGGCTAAGATTTAGCATTTCATGCTGTCTAACTAGCAGAGCTGTAAAAGAGACTTGGTGGGCCGAATTATCCAAGAGGCCCAGAGAATCTTTTTTGGACCAAGTCGATATCGTGAGACGCAGGCTCAGCCGGAATGTGCTGAGTAGGATAGCTCTGAGGGCCTCTGACAATAGCAGGAGAAAAGATTTTTGGATTGGACATAGAAACAGTAGGAGTTGTCACCGCTACAAGGACTTCTATCTCTTTTTTAGCTTCGTCAAATCTATCGTCCGTTGACAACTGTTAATTTGAAAGGGCATCAAACAAATAAGAAGAGCGGGAAGTGGTCACCGAATTTTTTGTACGATTTGCTTTGGTAGAAGTGCCATATATATTTTGGTTTGTACCTTTTCCAGTGACTGCCAAGTCCGGCTGAACTCCGGTAGAAATTAGCAATTCTGTCTCCAACATTTTGGATTTTCTCCAGCGTGATCCTAGATTTAGTCTCTGTACGGTGATCTCCAACTAGTTTAGGTGGAACCAACTTAGTTAACGAGGGTCGTTCCATCTCCCTGAGTGTCTGAGTTCGGTCAATCATTTTCCAAGCATTCGCAGTGAATCCTCCGCCTGAACCAGGATTAACATTAGGTTCTTCTTCATTCACGTGTACGCTCAACGTGCCTTCCTCTGTTTCTATAGACAAGGAGAAGTGGATCGGTGTTGGCGAACTCGTAAGAATGTTAATCCTCTCTTGTTGCATATCTGTATTTGAGGATGTCTTCTCATCAATGGCTAAGAGTGAGCCCAATATTTTAGCAATTTCAGTGAAGAATTCATCACATCAACAATGAAAAGGAGTGCCTTGAATTCTATTCGAGGTCAAATGGGCAAGACAACCGTTTAGCATGCACCACAGTCTCAAGGAGAGGAGATAGAGCTGGATTAGAATCAACGAGAAGCCATTTTGCTTGATTGTAGAATGTTTATCAATCAAGCAGAACTCTTTTCCCCGCCATCTCCCATTCTGTGTTCCATGTATAACCATAAGCTGTTCACTTGGCGCAAGCATCTGATAAGATCTTTCCACTCTGATGCGCAATAGTGATTGGAAGAAGCGTGGGATGATGACGGCCAGCCTATATGTATTTATAGAGCTTGAAATTGGATTGTGAAATAGGAATAATACAGAATTGAGAATAGTATACTTGTTTAATTTTGACAAATTCTACTTAAAAAAATGAATGAATCGCTGTGTTTTCCAGTGTGCGGGATAAGAAAACCCATGTGCGAGGCTGTCACTTGTCTTTTCATTACAAATTGTTTCAATTTAAGAAAGTATCACTCCGCCATTGTTTTTTGATGTCATAATTCTGCCTTCAGTAGCTCAAACAATGTTACACAATCATCTTAACCAAATTAAGAACTGAAAATCAAATAGGATCCGAATATGTTTTACATGTCAGCATGATTTGGTCATGCTTATATACAGTTAAGACTTATTTTTCGGGCAACATAATTGTCAGTTATATAGTTCAATAAAATCATTGCAAGACTAGTGTCATCTAGTTGTGGATCATCAGTTCCCTGTAAGAGTGCGGCTTTTGGAACTCATCTAAGAATTTACTATGGTCCATCTTATAGGCAAACATTGAGCCTTTAAGGAAAACTAAACTTGGGGCAGATTGACAGGCATAATCCATTTCGAATCTAACCCAAAGGTCTAAGGGGGTTGAAGCCCCATCCCCAGTCCCCCTCCACGTTATGCAGCACTGCATCATCTATTGCGACCTTACTCTGGCCATTTGGACAAATCCTTTTCCAACACCAATAACACTTTGTTGTGACAGAGCAAGCTCTTCATTTTCTTTTTCTAGCAACTGAAGTTTGTCTTTCCATCTAACATACGCGCTTCAAATATTGTAGCCAACATAACTGTTTACACAAAAGTGAAACATCAATAATTAAGTGTAACGAGCTAGGGTTAGCTCGTACAAGAGATCTGAAGATATCGACGCTCTACAGAGGTGATTAAGCAGTTTGGGGAAGAAGGTACAAGAACAGAGAAGAAGAGACGATAGAATCAGAAATATCTCATACTTAATTCCTTAACCTCCAAAATACACCGCGTCCCACTTATAAAGGGCATAGTGTAAAAACGTGGCTAAGTCAAGCTAAAATAGGTTTGTTACAGTCCTAAACACGACTAGTGAATATTAACATAATTCGAATAATAAAGTTAGCAACAACTCTTCTCAATATTCCAGCAACTCTTCAGGTGTCTCGCGTTTTCAGACTATTTTATTCGGTAACTCTCCTTCACATTTCATCTTCCCAGTCCTTCTCACCTTCTTGCTCCTCTTCTTCTTAACCTGCCAATCAGCTAATGCATTAGGAAAATTGGTCAGCATATCCATTACATCTCCTTCTTCATTTTTTGAACCTTGTCCCCAAGGTTCCATCCGAGGAAAATATTTCTTCAAAAGTGTGACCTCCTCCCATGTGGATTGTTCTGGTGCAGATTCCATTGTGTTAGCCACTGCTCCATTGGGCTGAACTTCCCAGGATTAACTCGCTTATCCAACACCTGAATGGGATAAATATCATAACTCCCGTCAGTCTTTAGTTCTGGGGGATTTCCAGACAGTATTTCTCTGTTCTTAAGCCTCTCCTTAAGCAGTGAAACATGGAAAATCGGGTGGATTTTGCTGGAACCGGGGATATCCAGCTTATAACCCATGGGGACTATCTTTTCTAATATAGTGTAAGGCCCGTAGTAACACGGGGAAAGCTTCATATTCCTCCGAAACTGCAGGGAATTTTGGCGGTAGGGATGTAGTTTGAGATACACTTGGTCCCTTACACTGTAACTGCGTTCAGTCCTGTGCTTATCTGCATTCTGCTTCATTCTTTCCTTGGGTCTCTGCAAATTCTCTCGTAACAGATCTTGTATCACCTCTTTCTGCTGCAGAAAGTCCTTGACACTCACACCAATAGCCCCAGCAAATAAAGGAGTCATACCTGCACTAGTATGATGAGTGGAGTTGTACCAAAACTCAGCTAATGGTAACCACCTATACCACGAGCTCGGTTTGTGAGAACACATGCACCTTAGATAGGTTTCCAGGAACCTATTAACACGCTCTGTCTGCCCATCGGTTTGGGAATGGTAGGCAGAGCTAAGGGCCAACTTCACACCCACTAGCTTCATGAGTTCACTCCATAGCAAGCTGGTAAACACCTTGTCCCTATCTAAGATGATTTCATGCGGCAGCCTGTGTAGTCTGTAGACCTGATCAACAAATATTCTGGCTACAGTTTCGGCTGAGTAAGGATGGGCCATCGCCAGAAAGTGACTGTATTTGCTAAGTCCGTCCACCACCACCAAAATCAGTTGCTTTCCCTCAAATTTAGGCAAACTTTCTATGAAATCCATGCTAATGCTCGCCCAGGGAGAGGTAGGAACCTGTAGTGGTTGCAGTAACCCAGTATGGGCTGAAGAATCAACCTTATTTCCAGCACATATATCACATCCTTTCACCCAATCCTCCACCTCTGTCCTCATCTCTGGCCAATAAAAATAATTCCTGATCCGGTTTAGAGTAGCTTGTATACCAGAATGTCTCCCTACTGGGAGTCATGAAAAGCTGTTATAAGGTTGAACTTGATACCAGTGTTTCTCCCCACGCAGATCCTGCCCTTATACCTCAATATCCCACCCTGTAGTATGTATTCTGGGTAGCTTTCAGAACTGATAGACTTGGCATGGAGAATCCTTGAGAAGTGAGGATCTCCATTATAACTCTCCAAAACTTTTTTAGTCCAATCTGCCCTGACTCCTGATATTCCGAGACAGCTAGAAGTCATCGTAGGTGCGAGCCTGGACAAGGCATCTGCAGCTTTATTTTCTATACCCTTCTTATACTGCACTTCATAATTGTACCCCAACTGCTTAGATGTAAGTTTCTGCTATGTCATCGTGTGCTTTGGTCTAACAAGTGCTTCAAGGCCCGCTGGTCTGTTTAAATTGTGAAGGGAGATCCCAACAAATATCCACTTCATTTCTTCATAGCTAGGACCACTGCCAACAGCTCATTCTCGTAGTTTGATAGCCCAAGCTGTTTCTGCCCCAGAGATTACTGAAATAGGCTATCGGCTTACCATTTTGTGTCAAACACAGCCCCTATTCCTAAGTCACTAGCATCCGTCTCCACCACAAACATGTCCTCAAAGTTAGGCAGACTGAACACGGGGGCCTTGCACATCGTCTGCTTTAGCAGTTCCAAGGATTCCTCAGCAGCAGCAGCATCCCACTGGAAGGCTTCTTTCTTCCGTAGCTTAGTAAGTGGCTTACTCATTGCTCCATAATATTTGATGAATTTTCTGTAGTAACCTGTCAGACCCATGAATCCTCTCAGTAACTTCAAAGAAGTAGGTCTCGGCCAACTCAACATTGCTTCAATCTTAGAGGGATCTGTTGCAACTCCCTCTTGAGAAATCACATGCCCTAGGTACTCAATTGACTGTTGTCCGAAAGAGCATTTAGTCTCCTTTTCATATAGCTGCTGATTCCTCAAAACAATCAAAACTAACCTCATATGGTTAAGGTGGTCTGTCCAACTATAGCTATATACCAAAATGTCGTCAAAGAAAACTAATACAAACTTTCGAATAAAATCAGAGAATACCTTATTCATTAGGGATTGAAAAGTGGCTGGAGCATTGCACAATCCGAATGGCATTACCAAAAACTCGTACTGCCGATGATGAGTCACAAAGCTGTTGACATACATGTCTACCTCCTCCATTTTAATATGAAAGTACCCTGCTCTCAGATCTAGTTTGCTGAACCAAACTGCCCCATGTAATTCATCCATCAACTCATCAATGACAGGTATGGGAAAACTGCTCTTGACAGTTAAAGTGTTCAAATATCTATAATCAACACAGAGTCTCCAACCTCTATCCTTCTTCTTGACAAGCAGAACAGGGGAGGAAAAAGGGCTGTGACTTTTCTTATCAATCCTGCCTCTAGGAGCCCCCCACTATCCTCTCAATTTCATCCTTCTGGAAGTGTGGCGTCTTGTATGGAAACTGCTTCTTGGGTATAGCATGGGGTAATAGACTAATACTATGCTCGATGTGACGGACAGGTGGTAAGGATTTAGGTTCCTGGAGCACGTCTGCAAACTCCTTCAGTAAAGCCCTTAAGTCTTCAGCATCAGAGGTATTTAGATCAGTCTCTAATCTTTCACTAATCCTGACCTTGCCTTCATTATCTTTGTTGAAAGAGGTTCTGTTCCACTTACCAGTTGTAAGACTGAAGAATTCTGCTCTCACTACATCTTCTTCATATTCATCCAACTCAGAATAAACCTTACTAACAGTGGTTGCTGCACCTCCTTTGATCATCTTAGTTAGTTGTTTAGCAGAGATGAATTTCAGTTTTTGCTTGCCCTGGTACGTTTGTATCTCAATAGGTATGGCGTCCTTGATGATGGTGATAACCATATTCTTGTAGTTGTATAATACTGAGCCATGCTCACTTAACCAATCACCTCCCAGTATGAGATCATAGCTTTACAGGGATGGCTCTCCGGAACAAATCTGAGCTATGTACTCAGGCTGCAAAGGAATGAATATGTTGATAGTTATGACGATTGTTCTGGTTGAAAAGCGGAAAATAGCAATGATTCAAATGTTG
>JAOWBN010243495.1:0-20403 GCA_028565015.1 Pinguicula moranensis | reverse complement strand
ATTTGGTAGCAAAGCTAGGCTGTTTCCATTCAGCTTCACAGACTGGCTAATCTGTCCACTGTCTTCTCTGCATTTTGCCTAATTCTAGGTTCCTTATTACTTGCAGCATTATTTCTTTTTCCCTCTCATGCCATGCTGTTTTGTAGTGGTACAGGTTAGGTACACATCACTAATCAGGAGCAATATCCTGAGGAAGGCAGCAAGTTCTAAGGCGCAAATAGGGAGTCATCCTTTACTTGTCTATGGAATTATTGTGATCATTTTATTGTTGTTCATTTCAACTTGGGGCAGGTTAGGTGAAAAGCAAGGGACGTCAGTACTGCTTGAGCTGATGTATTTTGATGATTGAAGCTGTGGCATACTTTAGCCTTACGAGAGAAAAGAAATGAACACTAAGGGCAACAAGAGGCAGGCACTTTCTGTACATTATGATGTGGGATTCTCTAATGTGTGCGTGAATGGGCATCAGTCTGTTTTGGCATGGTAACAGGGGAGCTGGCTACATCACTCTTGGCAACAACCCATAGGTCAAGTGCAGTGCATGAATCGCAGCAGCAAAGATAAATTTCTGTCTCTTTGTAGGACAAGTACTTGGACAGTGAGGTTCCTTGGACTAGATATATGGAGAAATATAGATTTGGATGAGTCAATGAGGTAGAGCAAGGTAGTGGTTTGGTTCAGAGAAAATGAACTGTTATATATCTTCCCATCTATGTATAACCTCTGTAAATTACAGGGATAGCTCGCCAAACAGGAAGGAGCTATGTACCGATAAAAGGGTATCGATAAGTTGATAGTCAGGATAATCTGTTTGGTGAAATGCGGGGGATGGCGATGAACTGAATGCGGAGATGCCGGTGCATTCATGAGGTTAGGGGAGCCATGTACCCGTTCACCCTTAGCTATAACGGCGGATACATTGGATGGGCAGGTGTAGACAGATTTCTGATCAATGCTTCTAACCACTGACCTCACTCAATGTATCCATTTTGCAGCTTGGATCGAATCTGGGCCTGTTGGGGCTTCGCTTATTTGTTTCTTTTTTGTTATGTCTTTGTAAATACTTTTCTTATTATATGAAATTTGGCCTTTCTAAAAAAAATAAAACTTTATCGAGAAGGAACCCGCACAAAAAACCTGGAAGACCTACTTAATTAACTTCCTCCACTATAGATTCCTCCATTCGAAAGGCAAAGAGCAATGTTGCCTCACAACCCAGGCCAATAGGTTGCCTGGATCAACAATGACTTATATAAGGAAATGGGATGGATCTTATCTTAAATGCATTGAGGGAAAAGATGTTGAAGAGATCCTCTGTAAGTAGTGCTCGAGCGTACTTGCGGAGGATCCCTAATCATAGACAAATAAGGCTGGGGTATTTTTGGCTCATGATGAAAGAGGAAACCACTAAATACATAAAGAAATACCCCCAATGCCAAACCTTTGGAAGCTTTCGGCACCTGGCATCCACCCCTATGAGAAGCATTCTCATTGCTTGCCCATTCAATTAGTAGGGGATTGACCTCATAGGGTTCTTGACGCAAACAAGTGGGCAAAAGAAGTACATAATCATGGCCATTGAATTCTTCACGAAATGGGTAGAGGTTGAATACTTGCTCGATTTTCAAAACCGAGGTTATTAAATTCCTACTAATGAACATAGTGTGCCATTTTAGAACCCCATCAATCCTGGTATCCGACAATGGTACGTAGTTCCAAACAAAGCGGGTATGGGAATGGTGTGAGGATCTGGGGATAAAACAAAATTTCACATTGGTGTATAATCCTCAGGTCAACGGATAGACCAAAGTCACCAACATGACCATCATGGATTAGGTAAAGAAAACTTTTGAAGACACCAAATGAGGATTGGCAGAGGAGCTACCCTGTGTGCTATAGAGCTATAAAATCACCTGCTGAACAACCATAGGAGAAATTATTTTTTCATCCTCCAAAAACATTCACATCGCCCCCCTAAATTTTTTTACTTTCCCCTTCCCCCACCCCCTAAATGTTTTTTATACACCCTAAAAATATTTTTGGGTCCCCCTAAAATATTTTTCTTGATCCGCCCTTGGACTAATTCCATTCGGTTTTTTGAAATGCTAAATTCAATATATATAAACAACGTATGAACGGAGAAAAAAGAAAAGGACAAAAGGACAAAGAGGAAATAAAAGTACAAGTACAAAGAACTCCTATTCCTACTAGAAGGTGTCTACTAACAATATTTTTGAGGTTGAGCTAACTGTCATGTCTTTCCTTTGTGTGCCCCTCTGATATAGCTAAGGGTGATCTGATTCATGGCTCACATAGCGTCATACTAGATCACAAAGCATCTCGGCATTCAAATCATCGCCAGCATCCGCTTTTCACCAAACATAATGTCATGATTGTCACATTGTCAATATCCCATTGTAGGGAAATTGGTACACATCTCAGTTAAGTTTGGTAATCTATCCCTGTAATGGTGAGGGATGACACTCCGGCAGACACACATATCAGATCAAACCCAAAAATATGAGTAAAGGACCTAACAAGCAGTAAAGAAATTCTTCCTACCATGATCTCAAGTATTCTAGTGGCTCTAGATCTAACTCATCCTTCCTTGTGATCATATGTGCTTAACAGTGTTGATACACTAGACAACTTCAAACTTCTTGTAACATATTTTTGGTATCAGTTTCTGCACATACTGACTTTGTCCAAGATTGTTGTTGTTTCTTTGCTGATCATTTAGTACTTGAGCTATTGATGTCCGCCAGTGCAGCAAAGAACTTTTGCCATTGGTGCTTGGCAGCCTCCAAGTATTCTATTGGCTGAAAATCTAACTCAACCTTCCTTCTTGTAGTCATGTGTTCTTAACAGTGTTGATGCACTTGACAACTTCAAATTCCATGTAGCATATTTCTGTTATCAGTTTCTGCTCATGCTGATTTTGTCCAGGACTGTTCCTTTGTTGATCATTCGTTATTCAGCACTTGAGCTACGGATGTCCGTCAGTGCATCAGAGAACTGCTGCCATTGGTGCTTGTCTGGTGTAGTAGCACACCAGTATGTTTTCATCCGCATCCAGGTATTTCTCTGTACAATCTGTGCAGTTTGATTTGCAACTGGCTCTGACTCACATGGCCAGATATAGCCCCCATATATTAGGGGAGTTATTTTCCTCCTCATCCTAACCTATACCTTGATGAAACCAGAAAAGAGTAAGTGTGTTACAATTACAGAATAGGGGAGATAGAGGTTACTCCTTTGATCATAAGTCTTCTTAGCTCAATTGGTCCTTGTGTTGCTGCTGAAGTAGGGATGTGTTGAGTTCTCTTGCCTTCTGAACCTGGACCCTTAATATCAGGTGTCCAGTAAAACTGTATGTTGATCAGTGTCCAAGCATCTACATGCATTACTAAAATGTAAAAGTTGTACAGAAATTAGATAAGTATTTTAGACACATGAACCACTTGGGTTGATTCCTCATAGTCTGAGCAGTAAGTAAATGGTTAGCAGTCTCTAATAGTTTTAGATACAATTTTAGTCCTACCAACATCTTCATTCTAAATGCCGATTTGCTTCCATATATCAAACAGTTTTGCCAAATTCCAATTATAAAGGTAGCTACCAAAGTAACTATAGTATACAGCAAGACATAAACACAAACCCATCAAATACTCTGCTGTACTCCATACCACACAGTCAGACCACCAAAACCATCCCTAAGTACTAAAAGTCAGACACATCTGAGGTTGAAGTATCCAATCTGTAAAGCTATATGGGAAGAATTTAGTTGTTCTCTTAGCTCCCAGCCACAACCAAGTGGATCTTTTACGCTATGCAGCATCAGGTGATTATTAGGTACGACAAAGTTAAAGTGGGCCTTATTCCTGCTAGACCATACAATCCACATCATTGATAACCATAATGCGTTCCATGCTGCTTTATTGGAGCCTTGAGGTGTAGAGTCTGAGTGAACCTGTAGTGTGGGTGCTAAATCCCTTCCAGCCAATGCATTGTTTAAATTAGGAGTTATCCAGATTTTGATGTTCCTCTATAGTTCCTTAGTGGTAGCACATTCATAGAAGATGTGATCAACTGTCTCTTCTTCCCTTTGACATAGAGGACAGATTGTTTTGTGGCCCATTGGGATCACATTTCTTCATTGCCAAGTAAATTTAGTAGGAACTACATTTGGGATTAGTTTTCATGCAAATATGCAAAAACTTTCGGTGCAAAGCAATGCCATATAAACTTTGTGAGTGTCAAGTATGAGTCAGAGAAAACCTACTAACTATCTGAGATGAGAGCTCCATAGGCATCCTTGACTGTGTACTTTCCTTCCGAGTTAGCAATATATATGTACCTATCTCTCATGTGCATTTGAGGAATGGTGCCTTGCAGAAGACATAGTAAATTAGCCAGATCAGGTTGTTTAGAAGCCAAGAGTTCCCTCCTCCACCTCCATTGCCATGTCCAAGATCCACTGTCCCACCAACCTGCATCAGCAATGCTAATATCCTTCTGCTGTTCATTCCTAAATAACCTAGGACATCTGACTACGAATGTGATGTTGCTATGCCATAGTCTAATACACTCACCATTACCTAGCCTCAAGGAGAGATTTTGTATAAACCAACTATTACTCAATGTATTCTGTAATTGTAGCCACCACCCTAATTCATAAGATCTTCCTCTCTGCCTCCCCTCAACCTGTTTCCCACAATAGTGAGTTTAGAAAGTTCTCGCATGCTAGCAATAGATAGTTGGTTCTGAATGTCATATTTAGATCTCAATATGGCAGTAGCAAGTGATGTTTCACCATTAATTATCTGCATCCCCCATTTTCCCAGTATAGCATCACTAAATGATGTAAGACAACGAGCACCTAGTCCCCCCTTAACCACTGGTGTACTGATTTTTTTCCAAGATCTCAGGTTTATTTTTTTCTTCTCAATTGTACTACCCCAAAAGAAGTTTCTTTTTGTAGCTGTCAATTTATGGATGACTGATTTGGGTGCTTTGAAATATGAAAAATAATGAGAAGGCAGAGAAGCAAGTACAACATTGATCAAAGTTAGTTTACCACTGGAGGATAGAAACTTATGTTCCCATGAGGATAAGGTGCTGTTAAATTTTTCCAGCACTGGTTTCCAAGTCTAAAGTCTAGCTGAATGTGCTCCAATTGGGAGACCCAAGTACTTGAAAGGGATAGTTATTGTTTGGCAATTTAGATAGGCTGCCATATCATCCAAAATTGTTGGTTGAACATTGATTCCAATCAGCTTGCTTTTGTGAAAGTTGATCTTTAAGCCAGACACCAATTGAAAGTTCTGTAAAATAGCCTTGAAGGATTGGACTGAGTTCCAATTCGCTTAGCGAAAGGTGATAGTATCATCAGTAAACTGAAGACGAGATACTGCCACATTTCCATTCCCAATATACAGCCCTTGATCATTGCTGAAAGACCCTCAACTAGAATAAGAAATAGAAAATGGGAGAGTGGATCCCCTTGTCTAATGCCGCGGGTGGGATAAAATTTCTTTGTGGGGCTTCCATTTATTAGGATAGGGGTGGAAGATGATTCTAGCATACCTTTTAGACACCAAGTCCAGCATATTGGAAAATTCATATTGAGAATGATGTCCGGCAAGTAGTTCCAGTTTAAAGTATCAAACGCCTTTTCAAAATCCACCTTAAAGAGTAAAGCTTTCTTTTTTAACTTCCTCATCTCATCAACAATTTCATTTGCCACTACTACACTATCCAGGAGTCTTCTACCTTTAATAAAAGCAGTTTGATTTTTACTTATCAGATTAGGCATGACATCACAGATCCTATTAGCCAAAACTTTTGCTATAATCTTGGGCATGCTGACAATCAGTTATATGGGCAGCATTGCTTCCTCTAACTAACTTGCAGTTTTCGTAGAACTCATTCAGCAGTTGAAAGATCTCTGGTTTTAGCAGATGTAAAAAGTGTTTGATGAACCTAAAGTTAAGCCCATCAGTCCCAGGGCTCTTGTTGCTACTTCAACCAGCTATTGCATTCAGAATTTTAGCTTTTGTGAAAGGTACGTGCAGCCTCCGCTTTGTATGCAGATCCAGTGCCTTCATTCTTAATCCAAACTTGGGTCTCCTAGGCATTTTTTAAGAGAATCTGTCTTGAAAATGCTTAAGAAAATAGTCCTTGATTTGTTCAACCTTTTCTAACTAGATTGTGCCATCCCAAATCCCTCTAATGGTATTTAGATTTCTATTTTTGTTTAGATTGTTGTAAAAGTATGTTGAATTCTCATCACCATGTTGTAGTCAACTAGATTTATTCTAATTCCTTCAAGCCTAGATCGCAGAGTATCTGACATCTGCTGATCACTGATATCCAAATTGTTAACCTCTGATTTCAACTCAATATTTTGGATACAAGAAAGCAGATATTTTGTTTCAGCTGATAGATCTCTGATGGTAGAAGTGTTTCAGAGTCTTATGATGACCTTCAGTTGTCTGATCTTCATCATAATCTGATAGCTTGAATATCCTTCAATATGTGTACTCTGCCAGACTCTCTCTATCGTCTCATTGTAGTCTTTGTCCAACAGCCTGATATCTAATGCCTTAAGTGGCTTTGGCCCCCAATTTTGAACTTTGGTGCACAGACTCACGGGACAGTGATCAGAGTCATCCTTATCCAGCCCCAGCTGCATACATGTAACCTCAGAGCCTTGCCAATAATTATTAACTAAAAATCTGTCTAAGCCACTCATAGCCTTCAAGGATTTTAGGTACCACATTTATTTTATGCGTTCCATTTTTAGATCCTAAAGCCCTATACTTTGAATAAACAATCTGAAAGCTTCCACCTCGAGAGCATAGTTGTGTGTAGCTGATTCTTTCCTTTCTTTCATATCTAATATCGCATTAAAGTTTCCTATAACACACCATTTTTCATTTAACTTAGGCAAAATGATGGTTGTAAGAGCTTGCCATTGAGCTTATTTCATAGATAGATCCCCTGGGCCATATACATTAACCATATGAGATAGTACATCCTCCTCAAACCAGTGACCTTTTATTCCTAAGTTACCTTCACCATCAAATATGGTAGTCTTTGCAAATTTTTTCTTGTCCCACACACATAGCAAGCCTCCAGATTGGCCACAACACCCTTGTAACACCAATCATATTAAGTGCCATACCAAAGATAGTTGCAAAGTGTTCGATCTATAGTCCCCAACTTAGTTTCTTGCAGACTAATAAAATCCACCTTCTCCCTGAGTATTAGTTGTTTGAACTAATTTTTTCTTACTTGAGTCCCTAGTCCTCTCACATTATAGGTGACTAGGTTCATACGTGCGTAGAGAATTCTGCCCCAGAGGGGTGGTTTGGTGCCATATGAGCACACACATTTACATCAACTTGATTAGTTTTGTTCATATTCTCTATGATGATTCAAAATTCCTCTCGAGAGTTACCATATTCTATACGAAGTTGAAGCCCTATAAGAATAATTCCATTCTTGCTAGATAAGCCAGACCAGATATTATTTTACATGAGTTAAATATTGAGAGTTTGAAACATCCCTAGAACTAATAGGTAGGTTAACGAGTTAGAAGTGCCAGAATGATGGAAATTTAATTAATACTAGTTTAAGTTTTGTACTAGTGATTCAACGAAGTTACATGTATAATTACTAACTTCTATATTATAAATGTGGAAGATAAAAGCCTAGAATCTCTTCTCAAAGATCTTTTGTGATTCTACATATGACTGATCAAAGCAATTATAGGCAAGTGGAAGCAAGGGGGTGGACATTTTGGTCACCTTTGTTTACGGTAAGTGCTTGTATGTGTAGAGACATAAACTATGGCAGTACCTCATGGACACACAACCTGTTAAATCTCCATGGATGATGCCAGGGGATTTCAATGTCATCCGTTCAAACAGGGAATAAATTGGTGGGGCAACAACCTTTGCTCCCTATGAGGGAATTCAGTGAATGTATTCACGCTTGCGCCTTAGTAGAACTGAAAAGTAGTGGCAAAACACTATCCTGGTGCAATGGTCGTGCTTGGGTGAGCTAGTCTTGGGTGAAGCTTGATAGGGTAATTGTGAGTGCAGAGTTTTTGTGCTGGAGTGTATCTATACTTTGCTGAGCAAGAAACGTCTGATTATTGTCCAATCCTAGTTAAATTAGAAGAGCCTCAAATTCAATATGATATTAGGCAGTTTAAGTATCTGAAAATGTGGGCGAACGGTGAAGATTTCTTTCTACTGGTGGTAACAGTTTGGCGAGCGCAAAATGTACCAGTTGGTCTTTCCTCGTTGGGAGCAAAAGCTAAAGAACTTGAGGGTTGCACTAAGAATTTTGAATCGGGATATGTTTGGACGTGTGGAAACTCACATCAGTCACTTGAAATCCAAGATAGAGATCCTTGAAAGCAGGCTTCAAGGGCAGATTAAGATGCAGTGGATGATGAGTTTATAGCCACAAAAATGAAACTTTGGGAATGGAAAAATAGAGAAATGAACAGGCTCGAGCAAATGACAATAGAAAATTAGTTAAAAGTAGGGGACAAGAACACAAAAGTGTTCCATACAGCACTCAAGTTGCACCAGAACAGGGCATACCTTACGCATATGCAACTGGAGGATGGTCACATTTTAGAGAGTGCACAGAGAATTCATGAGGCAACAATGGAACACTTTAAACAAATTATGTCAACTGTTGCCTCTGTATTGAGAGCAGATCTCACTGATCTTTTTGGCCAGAAGCAATCAGTGATGAGAATGATCGTTTGTATGCAATACCCGCAGTGGAGGAGGTAAAGGAGGCCATGTGGTCGATCCTGAGCTGTAGTACACCAGGACCGAATGGTTTCTGCTCTTACTTCCTTAAAAGAACATGACAGGTCACGGGAGCAGATGTGGTAGGTGCTGTTAGGGATTTTTTTTTACAGGAGTTCCACTGCCAAGAATGTTTTCATCCAACCTGATCGACCTGATTTCAAAAGTAGAAAAGCCAGACAGCTTTGGACAGCTTTGCTTGATCAGTCTATATTCAGTAGTGTACAAGGTGATCTCAAAAGTGCCAGCAAGGAGGTTGAGCAAACACATGGAGAAATTAATGACAGAAGAGTAGAGGGCTTTTGTAACAAAGCAAAGCATTTTTTTTATACCATTACATTGGCACAGGAATTTTTTCACTCTATCCACAAGAAGAGAGTCGGGAAAATTGCAATGATAAAGCTGGATATGGAAAAACACTTATAAAATAAACTGGTATTTTCTTGAGGAAGTACTAAAAGAGAAAGGTTTCACAAAAGGTTCAATTGCAATTATTATGAGATGTATACGAGGGCAGTGGTTTTCGATTTCCATGAATGGGGTGGTAGTTGATTTCTTTAAATCAGCGCAAGGACTCAGACAAGGGGACCCCTTGTCCCTTTTATTTCTTCATCCTGGTACAAGATACTCTCTCTCTCGGATGATTTAGAGAGGCCACACAACAAGGCAGATTAAGGCTAAGACCATCTTTTGGGAGCCCCCTGATAACGCATTTAATGTATGTAGCAACATATCTATCTTCAAAAGCGGCGGCATCCGGTTGATCAAGGCCTTAGTAGGAATTTCATATTTGTATTGCACGTGGTCTGGACAATCAGTTTGTAGAGAAAGTCTACTTTGTTCTTGTCTAAGCATATGAGTTCGGCTAGAACTAGTTTGCTGAGAAGGATGACATGATTTAGAGAGGGAAACTTCCCCATGACATACTTAGGGGTACCTTTACACAAAGCAGATTAACCAGGTAAATGATGGAGCCATTGTTTGAGAAAATCATGAAAAACTAGCAGGGTAGAAAGGATGTCTGCTCTACCAAGGAGGCCGACCGGTTCTGGTAAAACATGTGATTGCAAGATTGCCAATGCACACTATGTCGGTTCTGAAGTTACCTCAATATGGACTGAAGGATATCAAAAGGACGTTCGCAAAATTTTCTGGGGAGAAAGGGAAGGAAATGAAAGGTTTATTGGAAAAGTTGGAAAAAGCTTTGTAAACAACAGGTGAAGGGGGCCTTGGAGTGAGGGATTTGGCCGATGTTCAGAAGGCAATGGGGATGAAGTTGTGTTTCAAGCTCCTCACGGAGAACAACTGTTGGCCTAGGTACTTCCAAGTGAAATATAACATAAATGAACATATAATTGAGAGGCGAAGTAGACTAACTGATTCAAGGTTCTGGAAATACGCCATGTCAATGAGATCAGAAGTGATCGAACATTTGAAAATTATTCTAAGGAATGGGAACTTGTCCTTTTGGTTTGATAGGTGTTTAGCTATAGGGCATCTAGCAGTGAGTGTCCAATAAGTGATAAATAAAGAGGAATATGTGGCGGATTTTATGGCCAATGGGTAGTGGAAGCAATAGCAACTCAAAAATACCATGGGAGCAAAGATCACAGAGGAGATCCTGGCCTTGAATCCACCTACGACTGGAGTTGAGAAAGATGTGGTTATGTGGACATCGGATTAGGATGGAAGATCTCACTCAAGTAAGCGTGGGAGGTCATTAGGGATAAAGATGAACAGGTACCAGAGGTCCATGCTATCTGGCACAAGGCGCTACCAACAACAATAGCCCTGTAATGCTGGAAAGCTTGGTATAAGTGTTTGCCAATGGATAATCAACTTATAATGAAAGGGGTGGCACGTTGGGTAGTTCCTTGGCTGCAGTAAGATAGCAAGAGACTATAAACCTCTTGGGTAGTTCCTTGGCTGTAGAACTCTGGTGCAGGGCAGCTACCGCTTTGGTGGCTAACTTCACACAACCAAGCATGTGGAAGGGCACAGTTAATCAGTGGCTGGTCATGGCTAGAATGGCAAGTTTGCAAGGTTTTATTTTATCAATAATACCTGGTGTATTAACGTGGTTTTAGTGGTTACGCAAGTGTAATGCGCAATTTGAAGATATCCAACAATCAATGAAGCAAACATGGCAGGAGATAAGGAAGATTATCAACTCTTTAGCTGAGTTAGCTAACTTGGCCTTCAAATTACAGGCGATGGATAACATATTGTTGAGCCAACTCAACATCATAGTGAAGTGGAAGGATCAAAATAGAGCCAAGATCGCCCAATGGACCAAACCTCAAACAGGTTGGGTCAAGCTCAATGTAGATGGGAGCTCACTTGGGAATCCTGGCACTTCGGTATGTGTGTGTGTGTGTAGGGATCATACAAGATGGCAATGGAGACTGCTTAGCTGCATTATCAACTCTAGTGGGAACGAGCAACACCGCGGAGCTCCAAGCTGCGATGGAAGGGATAAGATCATACAAAGAATCAGACTGGTCAGACATTATCCTAGAGATTGACTAAATGTTACTGGTAGGTTGGATACAAAAGGATTTCTGTCATCCGTGTACCTATGGGATTATTTGGACACATTTCAAGGAATCATGACAGATTTGAAAATCCATGTCAATCACCAATTCGTGAAAGAAAATGGGATAGTCGATTGTTTTAGCAAAACAGGGCGCGATCGTCAAACATATGATCTATGAAAGTACACATCAGTTATCAAAAAAGATCAGAGGAATGCTGGAAAAATGGAGGTTGCCCAACTTAAGAAACAAATTGATAGGAAACAACCCGGGGCATTGTATTAAGGACGGGTGGAAATTAAAATCCTCAAGTACTGCTTGGTAATGATTCTTGTTCATCTACAGGTTGGATCTTTTTAATTTATGCAAAATTTCATTTAAAAAGAGATATAGTGGTGCAAAGCTGGTTGATTTTGCATTCATGTAAAAAAAAAAAAAAAAGAGTTTTGCTTTTTCTTCCATTATTAGTCATGAACAGTTGATATCCTGCAGTCATCTGTATACATGTATTTTATTGATTGTTTGAAATAATATTTTTTTAATCTAAAACACTTTTTTTTTTTTATAAATGAGTTATATTTATCGTCCCGCGTGTATGAAACCAAACCATTACCATTGTAGAAGTTTTCCAAATAAATAAGTAACTTTTGGGCCCATTTTCGTGTTTCATAGAACCAATTGAGCTGAGAGAAGAAAATGGGGAAGAGGCCAGAGGGCAATTGGGGGAATGGCAACAATCTAGGATTCCGCGCATAAAGGGCAAAGATGTACTTTCCTCATCGGTGAACGGAAAAGTTGAAAGTGAAATTAAAGAGCGAAATAAATTATACATTTTTCCTTCTGCCTTTTCTTCTCCTCTCATTCCTTTCTTTTCTTTCTTCTTCTCGTCTCTGTAATCCATTTGCTCCTCTCAGAGTCTCAGTTGCCCGTTGAACAACACAAACCCTCTCTCTCTCACACTGTCACGCACACAAACACACTAAACCCGCTCTGGTTCACACGTTGTGAAAAATGCAGTGCTTTGATGTTCAGTAACATGAGCAGGGGGCGAGGGGGAATATTTGCTTCTAACGGGTATGAATCCCACTTCTGCAGACCCAACAGCGCCACCACCGCCGCAGCCGCCGCGGTCCTCATTCAGCTGCGACAGACACCCAGCAGAGGAGTTTACTGGATTTTGCCCCTCTTGCCTCTGCGAACGCCTCACTTCTCTTGATAACTCATCCTCAAACACCCCTTCCTCTTCCCGACGGGCCTCTTCCGCCTCAGCTGCCGCCGCGGTGGCCATTAAATCGCTATTCTCCGGAAACTCGAAACCCAACTACTTCCCCCCTCCTCAGCCGCCTCCAAAAGCACCCAAACCCACTGCATTTTCCCCACAGCTACGCCGAACCAAGTCATTTTCTGCTTCAAAGAACGAAGCTTTGGGCTTAGCATTGGAGCCCCAGAGAAAATCTTGCGATGTTAGGGGGAGGAGTACTCTTTGGTCCCTCTTTTCGCTCGACGACGAGAACAAGAGTTGTGCCGGCGATAATAAACCCCACTTTGCCGTAGCTTCTGCTGCGTCTTCATCTCTACAAAACTACCAAAATTGCCAAACAATTGAATCTTCTTTAGCCAGTAAGGCCGTGGAGGATTATAAAGACCCTGAAATTGTAGATGATGGTGGTTATGACGGGGATGAAATAAGGTCTGCTGGAGATTTGGAGAATTTGACAAGTGCCATTGAAGTTGAGGTGAATACTGCTGAGATAGTGGAAGAGGAGTTTGCCAGTGTTAGTAACTTGAAACCTATGCAGGACCACATTGATCTTCATTCTCAGGAGAAGAAGAACTCAGGAGGAGGGATTTGGGCGGCAGCATCTGTTTTTAGCAAAACATGGCAAAAGTGGAGACGGAAGCAGAAGATGAAGAAGCAGAACAATGAAAGTAAATTCGCTACATTGCCTGTGGAGAAGCCCATTTCTAGGCAGTACAGGGAGACTCAGTCTGAGATAGCTGATTATGGGTTTGGAAGGAGATCCTGCGACACAGATCCCAGGTTTTCACTTGATGCCGGTAGGTTTTCACTGGATGGTGGCAGGATCAGCATTGATGGACCAAGATATTCATTCGAGGAACCTCGCGCTTCGTGGGATGGTTATTTGATAGGGAGGAGTTTTACAAGAATGGCACCTATGGTTTCTGTGATGGAGGATGTCCCATCATCTCATATTGCTCGCTCGGATTTGCAAATACCGGTAGAGGAATCAACCACGAAATGTGCCAATGAGGAGGTGGAGGGTGTGCCCGGAAATACAGCACAAACTAGGGAGTATTACTCAGATTCTTCATCAAGGAGGAGGAAGAGTCTTGATAGGTCTAGTTCCATTAGGAAGACTGCAGCTACAGTTGTAGCTGAGATTGATGACCTGAAGACTGTATCAAACGCTAAAATTTCACCCACAAGTGCAGTTTCCTTTCATGGGGCAAAAGTGATGTTAGGGGAAAGAGAATCACGTGATTCAAACTCAAACTCTTTGAGGGATGATTGCTCGGAGACCTTTGAGTTTGGTAGTGGACATCAGGATGGTAGTAATCCTGTTACAAGAAATGTAGAGAAAAAGGAATCGAAAAAATCAAGGGGGTGGAGCTGGAGAATATGGGGTTTTATACGCAGGCGTCATACTGGGAATAAAGATGAGGATGAGGAGGAGAAATGCAGTAGAGTCAATGGAGTTGAAAGATCATATTCTGAATCTTGGCAGGAGTTGCGGACAGAACGAAATGGAGATGCAAAGGTGGGGCTTAACAGAAGCAATAGCAGCGTGAGCTGGAGAAATGGTCATCACATTGGCGAATCATTTGGTGGGAGTGCAAGGAAAACAGTTGCAGAAGTGAATGGCCACTCCCACGGGAGAAAGAGCAGAGAAGAGATGGTGTTTGAGAAGAATCGAAGTGCAAGGTATTCTCCGACCCATTTCGACAACGGTCTCCTACGTTTCTACCTAGCTCCGATGAGGAGCAGCCGGAGAGGAGGGGGAATCAGCAAAATTAAGCCGAACAGCTCACACTCCATTGCAAGAAGTGTCCTTAGGCTGTACTGAGATAAAAACACCAAGCTCCTCTCTGCTTGTTGTTTCGGTACAAGGTTTACTACATTTGCTGGATTTGTTGTGCCATAGCATCTACCAAAATGGGTGTAGTTGTTTGCAATGCATTTATTCTAATAATGACAAGAATTTTATTCTGTGCTCCTTGTTTACATTCTCCACTGTCATCACTACTACGTTCGTATGTAAACAACCTGAGTGTAAAGAAGATGGCTACCGAGAGAAAACGAGAATTGGAGAGGCCAAAGATTTGGCTGAATTTTTTGTGAGAGTTACAAAAGATCTTTAAATATGCTAACTACCTAATTATAAGGTATTTGATATTATCCTATTAAGGTAATTACATAAACACAATAATGGAACTTTCCTAAAGAGGAGAAAGGTAATTTCTTTTAACATTCCTCTTCAAGTTGGAGATTAAATGTTATAATCTCTCAAACGGATCCTTTCTCTGTGCCTTCGTAAATATGTCTGCTAGCTGAAGGCATGTCGGCACATAGGCAGTGTTGATCGCTCATGCCTACAATTTTTCTCGAATTACGTGACAACCTATTTCAATATGCTTTGTTCGCTCATGGAAGATTGGATTTGCTGCAATGTGTAAGGTGGCCTGATTGTCGCAGTATAGATGCTAAACCTGTTAATGGAACCTTTAGATCCTGTAAAATGTACTAGAACCATTCATATATTTTCCTTGGCTCGATATTCTTTTTCTGCTAAGATCTCAAAATATTAATATGTTTCTTCGATTTCCACGATAGAGTGAGGTGCCAACGAAGACGCAGTAACCTATAATCGATTTTCGGATAGCGCGACAACCTGCCCAGTCTGAATCATAGTAAACCTTTAATGTTAGGTCATTGGCAGAAGGTAGTAACAAACCTTGGCCCGGAGTCCCTTTAATATATCTAAGAACGCGCAACGCAGCATGCCAGTGTGGCTTGTGAGGCTGTTGTATGAATTGGCTCAATGTTCGAACCGATTAGACTATATCAGGCCTTGTAACGATAAGATAGATCAGTTTGTCTACCAATCTCTTGTACTTGGTTTGGTCGCCTAGTAAGTAGCCATATGTGGGAGTAAGCTTCAAAGTTTATTCCATTGGGAACTTATCTGGTCATGCACCTGTGAGGCCCGAGTCTTATAGAATGTCAAGTGCATACTTTCTCTGATACATGAAGATGCCATGTTAGGAATGGGAAAATTCAATCCCTAAGAAATATTTCAAGTCTCCGAGATCTTTGATGCGAAAATGCTTGAGAAGGTTTTCCTTGAGAAGCTTTATTTCTTGAAGATCATTGCATGTGAGTAGAATGTCATCATTATAGAAGAAGACAACAGTAAATAAGGTACCTTGAGCATTTGTGAATAGAGAATAGTCGACTTTGGACTAACGAATAGCATCCGAGAAAGTAGAGAAATAGTTTCGGGAGTCCTGTTTCAAACCATATAAGGATTTGTTGAGCTGACATACAGTGTTCTCCCACTATCGGCGAAGCCCAGGTTGAGGATCCACATAGACAACCTCATCTAGGTCGCCGTGAAGAAAGGTGTTTTATATATCAAGTTGATGAGCAAACCAATGACGTGTGGAAGCATCTATCAGAAGACAACACATGGTCTTGAGCTTGACAGTGGGGGAAAAGGTCTTCCTGTAATTGATGCCTTCGACCTGGTATAGCCTTTAGCAAAAAGGCGACCTTTGTAGATCTCGATCGAGCCATCGAAGTTGTATTTAATCTTGTATGCCAAGCGGGAACCGATAGGCTTATGGCCAGGAGGAAGAGTAGTCAAGGTCTACGTGTTATTGTGTATTAATACTGTAAGTTCAACTTCCATAGCTTGCTACCAGTGTGGGTCAAGGATGTCTATACATATGAGGTAGGCTCTCCGTGGGCTGTAATGTTAGCTAATGTGCCATGTGGACCTAAGCTTGCAGCAGAATGGTTGGCCTAAGTTGACATGAAGTAGTTTCCATGCCATGTGAGAGGTTGCGTTAGACGGCTGGAGCGATGGATGGTGGGTGGGGAAGGAGCAGACACAATGGATTGGGGTGTCAACAGAGCACTTGGAACAGGTGAGGTGAGTGACATATGCACAATGGCGCTGTCGGGATTAGGCATGGAGGAAACTGGCATGGTCGGGTCAGTATGTGAGGACAATTGAGTGGGGATGTCCGAGGCTAGATTCGGTCGTATGGAATTGATGGGTGGTGGGACGTCATCGGTGAAGGGAAAGACAGCTTCATGGAACTGGATATCCCTACTGACAAAGAACTGTTGAGAATGTAAATCATATAGTATGTAACGATGTTTATATTCTACGACTCCATTTTGTTGTGGAGTGTAGACACAAGTAAGTTGAAACTCAATCCCATGATTTTAGAAAAAAGGACTAAAGAGAGGAAATTCACTACCATTATCAGTGTGTACGGCTTCGACTAGAGTACATAATTGCGTGGAGGCAAAATGAACAAAACGTTGCAGGATATGTGTTGTCTCAAATTTATTTTGCATGAGGAAAATCCATGTACATATGCTAAAATCATCCACAATGGTAAGAAAATAACGTGCCCTGGAATGTGTGGGGACTTTATGAGGACCCCATATATTGCAATATAGCAAATCAAAAGGAGGAGGAGTGTATATTGTACTTGTAAGAAATAACAATCTAGTTTGTTTGGCCAAGGCCAAATGGTACAATCACGAGAAAGAAAACGTTATTATGAGAATGCAACAAGGGAGAAACTAGTTTGAGGCGGGATAACAATGGATGACCGAGGCGCATGTGTCATAGGTAAGTGGTGTGAGGCCATTGGAAAACGTGAAGGGGAGTGTGCGTCTTCTACAATGGAGACATGTAGTAGAGACCACTATGCTGCCTATCCGAGTAAATCATTCTTCCTGTAGCCAAGTCCTATAAGATATAAAAAATTTGGGAAAGGGATGGCACAACAATTTAGAGAATTAGTCAATTTGCTGGCAAGCATCAAATTTAATTGAAAGGACTAAACACATAAGACCATCCTCAAGCTTTATGAGGGAGTTAAATGAAACAGTACTGGTGGAAGTGATGGGTGTCGTGAACTCTGAAGGAAGATTAATGGTAGAGACTAATGCAGGATTTATCTGCGAGAGAAGTGAGGGGTCAGAAATAATGCTATAAGTAGCTCCGCTATCCAAAATCCAAGGTTTGTTCAATGCAGAATTAATAGATACAGGATGTGATATAGACTGGCCTGCTACATTTGCATAAGCATCACTATTATCGGCATTGGTGTCGTCCAATTTGATGGGGACGAACATGTATCTGGGCTAATTTAAGTGATGAACGGAAAACAAATCTGATGTGTGTGCTTTCTTGGTCATGGATTTGTCCATGTTTTTGTTGTTGCCGTCGGCCATCAAGGAGGAGAAGGAAAAAAAAATTCTCGATTGAGGTGTGAGGGCTGCAAAGATGGTGTTGTTAACTGCACCAGGAAAATGACTTTGTACTGTTATATAGAAAACGAGAAGGAGAGGCGAAAGATTTGACTAAATTTTCTATGTTAATTAACATCAACTTTATAACGTATATATAGAGTTACAGAAGATCTCTAGCTATGCTAACTACTACAAGGGATTCTTTTAGCTTTGTGCTGATAATGGACTCGAGCAAAATGGCTCTATTGAATTCCAATGCTTCTATTTAGTGAAGTTGTTGGAACTAAATACATTAAATGAAGCAATACATATTGGGTCGCAACGAAAATGGCCTCTTTGTCTAATTATAAGGGTAAAGGCCGCATACATCTGACCCCCCAGACCCAAACGTAGATGAAAATATATTGGGTATGCTGTGGATTGTGGTGGAGAAAATTTACCTAAAGAGCATAAATATAATTTCCTTAAAACTTGGTTAGAAACCATGGCAATCTTATCCGTGTCATGTGTTTGAAATTCTTAGATTTTTCTTCTGATAGTTTTTGCAGGAGTGTTTTTTATGATTAATGATTTTTCCTTGGAGATGAGTGCAAAAATGGCAGTGGATGATCCACTTATTAAAGCCAAAGTCATGATGTGGAAGATATGACAATTGTACAGATTTGTCTCCCGGAATCATAAGATGATGGAAGGAATCCAATGGGGAATGGGAATGTTTGCATCCATCATAGTCACAAAAGATGATGTTCCTTGTTTTTCTTTTTGTTTTGGGGTATAAGGTTCCAGTCAATCATTACCATAATTCCAGAGTTGGTAAGATTCAACTATATAATAAAATGACTGTCAAACATACCTTAAACTGGTATCATATAATATAACAGAATGAAGAAATAATCCGACAACAAACAACAAATAAGGAAATCTAGGTTTGGAAGAAATATCCAACTAAGCAGTAAACAAACACAACCAATCCTTAACGAGCTACTTGATCAACTTTCTTGTAAGTATACCATTTTGCGATCACGAGGTAGACGAAGAAGTTGATCAAACTAGGACTAGCCAAGAGGCAGTACAAGTAATCAAGATGGCCTCTGTTGACAAAGTTTCCCATTTCTTGTGGTCACTTGGCCACAATTATCACCAGCACTGTGCCCAAGTAATTACCCAGAGCATTGGTCGTAAAAGAACTGCATCTGTCTACTGAATGTGAAAACCTCAGCACATCCAACAAGAAAGTATTGTGGGACTTGCCAGAAGATGGACATTGGGATGGTTTCAAGATCGTAGTAGTTATTCTCCTCACATAATTGAGCGGGGGAACTTCCAACGCGCCAGCAACTATCATTGATAAAATGGATAGAACGAGCCCGATGCCCATTCGTTAGAGCTGCGTGAATCCCCTCTCATTTCAATGGGCACAATCACTAGGTCGTATGCAGCTGGGATCTTGAAGTTGGGACCCATATTGTTGGAACATTACTGACACATCACGCTCACAACCGTATTGGAACATTATTGACACATCACGCTCACAGCCGTATTCATAGACAAGAGAATTCAATATGAGACGGCGCATGGTGACGAAAAGAAGAAACGACGCATGAACGCATTTATGTTTTCTGCACGTTTTGTTTTTCCCTTCTCTATATAAATAGAAGTGAACTCTGTGTACTATGTAACTTGAAGACGATCAGAAGTCTTAATACAATTGTGAAGAATTCTCTCGTTTTTTCGTTTTACAATTTGGTATCAGAGCAAAAGTTTTTTTTAAACCCTAATAAGTATTTCATCTCCATCACTTCCGCCCCGATTCCGGCGCCGTTGCTGCTCCTACGACGCCGGAATCGGTCCCAAAATGTAGCCCATATTATCCTCTATTAGATCCGCTCCACATCGGGCATTTTTTCGTCCACCACGCACCTCCACGCGCCATCGCCAGGAAATGCGAACAACGGCATTTTTTTGCCATTTTCGGGCGCGTCTGGCGTCGGAACCGCCTGAAACCCCCGCCAGTGCGATCTTCATGAGAAGAGCTTTCTGTACGTAGGTTTTGCCGGAGCTGCTACCACGCGCCACCGCTCCGCCACCACGCGCCGGCCACATGCCAGCGTCTCCGCCAGGGCCCGGGGTAAGAATTTTTGTCCCGGTTTGCTCATTACAACTGTCCAATCGGTTTTAGTTGATTCGGTGCTGTTTAATATATATTGATGTTTTATCATATAATGATTATTATTTGATTGAATTTATCGCAATTGCCTAAACTTGGGAATCCAATTAGGCAGTATTGATGTTGTTTGTAAATTGGTTAGTAATGATGAAGTATTGAGACATGTGGATATACATGTGATTGTGTTTTGTGGGTTGTATTATTGCTGTGATCAGTTGTGATTTAAGCTGCTGTGTGAGAAAATGTCAGGGACAGGTGACAAAGCAGTTAAACAACAAGGATTGGAGGTCCTGAAAAACCTCAATCCTTAGGTGCTCGAAGCCTTGGTAGGGCTCATAAAGGGAGTGAGTACCT
>JAOWBN010243484.1:0-11954 GCA_028565015.1 Pinguicula moranensis | reverse complement strand
AAAGCAAAGCATGATCTCAATGTGCAGAGCATCAATTTTGAAATTGTAATAGTTAGTAAAAGGCTAGAAAAGGAAAGAGAGATTGAGATGATGAGAGAAAAGAAAAGGAGATTGAGATGATGAGAGAGTGAGAGTGAGAAAAATATGTGAGAAAAAGAGGCATTGAGAGAAAAATCGAGTTGAAAGTGTTGTGTGAAAAAGTGAGGAAAAATAGAATTTGAGAAATAGTGAAATACTTATGGCCCAATAGAGTGAGGATGAAAGATTTTCGAGTTCTTTTGAGCCTATGATTGTATTTAATAGAAAGAGGATTTGTTATCTACTAACTAACGCGTCGACACCCCACTGAGCAAAATTATTTCTTTTGCGTAAGAATTTGAAGAAGAGAAGCCTTGTAGTTTACAGTCCAAACAATGGAATGAGCCAATTGATTTTGTGATTGGAGACTTTGATCAAGACCATGGTGTGCATAGGAGTAAACATGAGGTGATCAAAACACTTCAAATGCAAGAAGATGGATCATTTCAGAAGAAGCAAGTGCATGAGTGCACAAAACCATTTGCAGATCTAGGTATGGAAGCTAAGGTGAAAGGTGCATTGTTCTTAAGGTACTACTCAAGTTCCTTATTAGTTAAATATGAATTCCTCTGTGCAATTGATATCATTGGTTTTGAAAACAAAAAGGAATTTTTGCTCAAAATTTAGATTGTTATGATGTGTTTGATGCATGAACATTTGGTAAACATTACGGAGTTCGATTACATGAATTAGGTGTACTTATAAGTCCATGGCATAATTTCTTGTGAGAGAGGTTTATGATGGCGATGTCATTGGAATGATTCTAGAGGTCTTGCATCATCGTTGCATTATTTATCAGTTCATATTTGTTGGTAAATCACGCATGTTCGAATTGTTCTTTAATAAAATTTGATTGCATGACATACCATGGATTATTGGTTGGAAGCATGCAAAATGTTGGGATTATTTTTTGAATACTTCATTGAAAAATGTATGAATTGATTCATTAGTTTATAATACTTGTGTGCTACGTATTGCAACTAAGTTGTCATTAACTGAATTTACTTATGGATTTAACATATTATTACAAGTGGAGTTAACTTCTTTATCTTTAAGAGTATGTGTGAGCTTAGGTTGCAAAGGAAAGACAAAGCTCTTTCATGAGAAGGGGCAGTAGATCGTTAAAAGTAGCATGAATATGAGATTCAAGAGGATAGTGTTTCATTGGAAGCATGTTAAGTAGCGTTCGAGTGTCCTACTTTGGAGAGATACATCTTCAAGTCCTAATTTACAAGGTAAGTATAGTGATCGCATGAGTTTTAGTAATACAAATGAACTTCTGTTGGATGAAGGACCGAATTTGAGAAAAATATTTTTTAAGAGAGGGAGTATGATGTGATCTTAGGTAAAAGCTACAAGATTTGATATTTGAATGTGGTTGATGAACATGTTCAAAGCTTAAGACGCATTTGGAGGGTAGCATAGCAAATCCAAAAGAGTCCTAGTCCCCAAGGGAGTCCTAACCCCAAAGGGAATCCTAACTCAACAAGGAGTTCTAACTCGATAAGAATCTTATTCCAACAAGGAGTTATATCCTCGAAGGGTAACTCAACAAGGAGTTATAACTCGGCAAGGAATCCTATTCGAACAAGGAGTACTAGACGAATAAGGAGTCTGAGCATGATATATGGGCCAAACAGAAGGATGAAAATTATGAAGTTCAAGGAAGTATTGAATGGAATGATCAAGAATACATGGGCTAAATAAATGTCATTTGAAACATTTGAACCCCACAACCAAAATGTGCTAAATGGGCCTTAGGCCCTAATTGCAAAAATTCGGCCCCTGGTGATGATCCCAGTTGAAGCCCATGAAGAAGCCCACGACCATGAAGGCTTTAAAATGGGAAAAATGAAGTCCAAGGAATGAAGGAATCTTCGATAAAAAACATGAATTATTAGATAATGAAGTTTACTTTATTAGATTATCCAGAGATCTTTTTCCTTATCCAAATTCATTAGATTAGATTATTGCTTTATTGGCCCTTATCTAAACTAGGTATGTTCCTATCTAAACCAGGATCTTTTCTATATAGTAAGTTAAGTTTTTGAGGTTGTTTATGACACTATAAACATTCCCCCTCTCCTATACGAAGAAGTCAAACACCCCCTTGTAATGAACAACAAGTTTTATGCATTTATCTGTGAGACGGTATTCTTTATTGGTTTTAAATCATTATTCAACTTATCTTTCATTTTCCAGTTAATTGGCGTCGTTTTCAAATAACTTATGCTTAATTCTTTGTTGATACAAGTTATCTCAAGGGGATTATTTGGTGGCATTCGCGATTATGAAGTTTTGTGATTTTTTGTTTGTTGACACAAGTTGTCTTTAGGCATAAGCACAACAATTTCATCATTTTGATCGTGTGTTTTTATTCACCTAATTTGTTGTGGGGTTTTGCCAGAAGTTTGGAAAATATTCATATGAAAAACAAAGTTCAAAGCAAAGCAAAACAAAAGTTAAAGCAAAGTTGAAGTGTCATCTATGTGGCCGCGTCAACTCCTCGAGCAGTTGGATGCCGCTTCGAGACTTCATCCAATAAACTCGAACTAACAAAATAACTACCTTGCACGGGAGCCTCTAATTTTGGCATAAACACGTTGCCAATTGAAAGCGATGGCATAACACGTTGCCATGGATCAATAAATGGTATAATACATTTCCACAAATTAGTAAAGGCTCAGCAGGCCATATTACATACATATATCTTAATTCAAATAATATGTCACACTACCCAACAACCTCCAAAACGAGTTAGCACAATCTAACGCGACATGCAGTTTATCATCAATCAATTTTACAAATTGAACGATAAATTCAAATTGGCTTGAAACAACTAGCCAACAATTAGAATTTACACATTTTAATTTAATTGAATATCTAAACACGAAATTCAATAATCAATTAAAACACATAAACCCATAATTGCATTATATAAGCCCTAATTTCAAAATTACATCACATGAAATTTCGAAATGGCATTTTCATATAATCATGCAATTAACTTCTAATTGAATCAATAAATATCATCAATTGATCAATTAGATCACTAATCAATTCCCAATTGACTAAAATTGAACAAAAACACAAAATTCAAAACAAAATTTGGGGCTTTTCGACATTTTAGGTTTTTCATGGAATTAACCACCCAGTCATGCAATTAACCAGTTTCCCCTGCCTCCCTCTTCTTCCCTTGTTTTGTGCCAATCCTCTCTTATGGCCACGAATTCCTTGTATGTTTCTGCTCACCAGCTGAAACTGATGAGGTGAGCTGCCATTAAAGCTGGTAAAGCTCCGATAATTTAGTTGCAGCACTCTTACAGATCTTCAAGACTTTTTCCCCACAAAACACAACCAAGGGAATCTCCGCAACCGCCCCCTTCGGGAGCTACCATCTTTTACCTCACAAACTTTCCTAAGGGTTGTGACACCGACCGGTTGCGGAGTGCCTTGAAACATCAAGGAAAAATCCATAAACTCTCGATTGCTTGCAAGCTGAACAATAGAGGTCCTCACTTTGGCTTTGTAGAGTTCATGGGTGTGGATGATGTTGAGTTAATGTTGTTTAAGCTCCACAATACTTGGCTTTGCTCGTATCGGTTGCAGGAAAATCGAACAAGATATCCTAAATCCAAACCTACTAAAGAGGTGAAATCCATAAGTGTTTTACCAATTGTGAAATCCACAAATGCCTTAACCACTATGAAGCTAGCACCTGTGCCTACTAAACTTGTGGATGCTTCACCTTCTGGAACTGACCCAGATGAGGTTCTAGCTTTTACCTCTAATGTAGCACCCAACTCATGGCTTGGTCGTAATTATGTGGCCACACTAGTTCATAAATGTAATTGCCGTGATCTGCAAAGGTGCCTGCGAGCAACAGGATATCTAAATTTAATGGCCAGCCCCTTGTGTTTTGAGACTGTGCTGTTGTGGGAAGAGGAACCTCTTGATCTGTGTATCCTTCTAAGGAATGATCAGGTATGGCTGGCTAACTGTGTGATTGATATCTCACCATGGTCCCCCCGGAAGCCAGCAACTAGTCGTACCTGTTGGCTACAAGTCTTTGGGTTGCCCCTTCATGCTTGGTCACAACAAAACCTCTCCACCATAGGCAACAAACTGGTGCTCTTATCAGCATAACATATATTACCCTCTCCAAGCAGAATCTAGAAGCAGCCTATTTGGTGGTTCAGTTTCCTTCTGGACATAAAGTTGAGCAATGTATGTAGGTGTTGGTAGATGATATTCCATTTACCTTGCACATTTTTTAAACTGTGAAACATGAACCATCATGGCAGGAACTAGTATCCGACTCTTACTCTATGTCCTCTGTCGATCTTTCCATTGATCATTCCATGTCCCTATTGAGACTATGGTCATGTGTCCTCACCTTCACAAGTAGTAGACGCTTCTCATGATTCTCTAGTTGGTGGCCTCCACACCTTACCAATCTGAGATATAACTTGTGCTCCTAACTGCAGTAAGAAGATCAGGCCAAGATGCTCTTTGACATCGACATGCCTATGTTTGACAATCAAATGTCTATGACCAACATAAAAGCTTATGCTAAGTCGGTACAAACCTCAGATTTCTAACTGATCGCTGAAGGTATAAGAAGGGGATCTAGCGCAGAACTTGAGCCAGAGTTGCTAGCTACCCTTACCCTAGTTAAACCTCACTAAGTCTTGTGAAGATTGTTTTGGTGGGTACCTCCTTATCTTCAACCAGCAAAGAGGCCCTGAATGAACTTGAATTACCATCTGATCTACCAGACTCATGGTCTGGTGTGTTACGGGAGAATGTATTGATTGATATCCCTATCACTTTTGAGGAGTTACCCCGTTTATCAGATTGCTAGTCTTGAAAGTGTGAAGCATAGGACAGTGGGAATATGAAGAATTAGTAGAGGCCGACAAGGGCAAAAAACTTAGCCATCCTGGATGACATGCAGGTCAATTGGCGGCTGAGTCCTATGCCCCTGCCTTCGGAAAAACTGTATGGTTCTCCACCTGGTAAAACAGTTGATTCTATTATGTCAGTGTGTGCACAACTCGGGGGTATTTTTGGTATTCATCAAGAACAATTCCGTAACCTTCTAAGATACATGACTAAATCCTGTCATGAGACTTCCACTACTAATGCTCTTGTGGCATCATCTTCCCTTCGTGGGACTGGGAACAATACTTGCCTATAAAGATTGTGACTTATAATGTTCGTGTGTTGGAGGGACACGAGAGGAGAAAGCAGATAAAACAATTAATATTAAGAGAGAAGGTGGATTTCATCATCTTGCAAGAAACAAAACTTATAACTATAGAGAAAAAACTATATTCTTACCTATGGAGGGACTCAAATTTTGACTGGTGCTTCTCAGGTTCTTCTGGCCACTCTGGGGGCTTACTTTGCATTTGGAATAAAAGAAAGTTTGTTAGAGCTTCACTGTTTATAGGGGAAGGGTTTATAGGTATATCTGGCCATTGGTTAGGTGAACATAATCTTTCTCATATGATAAGCGTGTATGGCCCAAGTGACTTGACAGGGAAACAAGCTAAGTGGCAACTTTTGGCATAGTTTTTACTACCCATTAAGTTTGATAAATGTTGTGTTATGCGGGATTTAAACGCAGTAGATAATATGAGTAAGAGAAAAGGTGTAGCTGCCCACAACTATGTGCAGGAGGTAGCCCTATTTAACTCTTTCATCAATAATCTGGAGCTGTAGAACCTGAGAATGGTGCGAAGGAAGTATACATGGTACTTGAAATCCCTAAAAGTTATGAGCAGAGTAGACATGTTCTTGGTTAACAGTAAGTGGCTAGATTCAGATGAAACATGGACTTAGGAAGGTCTGGATAAGGTAGGCTCTGACACTTCCCTGTGAGCCTGTCTTCTAAGCAATTGAATTGGGATCCTAAACCATTAAAGGTCCTTAACTCTTCACTATTGGACAGTGGATTCACGGATATGGTGGAACAAGTTTGGAGTAATACCAGCATAATGGGATTTATGAGTTATCAAATTTTTATAAAGATCAAGCATTTCAGATAGAACATCAGACAGACTATGGAACAATACCATGCCAATTAATTTGACTGAGCAAAGAAAAACTTTACTTCAAAGCATCAAAGGCATTGAGTTGGCTGCTGAAGGGGATAACTCCTCCATCATTGACTAAAAGATGTTGACTAACCTGCACCTTCAGCTGGATAGTGTTTCTAGACAACCGAAGAGCATTGCTTACCAGAAGTCACGGATCCAGTGAACCAAGCAGGGTGATGTGAACGCTACTTTATTCCATAATAGTATGAGGAAATCTAGAGCTATTAACAAAATAAATGGAGTATGGGATGGTTTAACTTGGATGAAAGAACCTGAAGTGATTAAGGAGTGCTTATTTTGTCACTTTAAGGAAATGTTCACTGAAAAAATACATATCAGGCCACTCCTTGTCATCCAAGCTATATCACTGGATCTGATCAGTAAAAGGCTACTGCAACAACCTTTTTCTAAGCCTGAAGTGTTAGCTGCAATAGCTAATTGTGGCAGTAATAAGAGCCCCAGGCCTGATGGCCTCAACTTTAAATTCATCAAGTGTTTTCTTCACATCATGAAGCCAAATATAATGCAACTGATACACGAGTTCTATAGGAGTGGCAGGTGGTGCAGGTTCAGTAATGCTTCTCATATTACTTTGATAACCATGTCAGCAAACCCTTTGTATGTCAAGGACTATATGACAATTACCCTCATGTTGACCATGCCGAAGATCAACTCTAAAGTCCTAGAAAACAGGATCAGGCAAGTAATGCGAACTCTGATCAGGAACACACAATCAGCTTTCATCAAGGGAAGAAAATTGATTGATAGTGTGGTTGTAGAAAATGAGGTCATTGATGAAGTTAAAAGGCCGAACAAACAAGGCCACATATTTATGGTCAATTTGGAGAAGGTATTTGATACAATCCACTGGAACTACTTGCTGCAAATAATGTCTAGTATGAATTTCCCTGCCTGATGGTTGTGGTGGATCAAGGTCCTCTTGGAGTCTGCCTATGCTTCCATTCTCATTAATGGGAGTCCCGCCAAGGAATTTTATCCATCATGTGGCATTAGACAAGGAGATCTCATCTCCCCATTCCTCTTCCTGTTGGCTGCAGAAGGGTTATCAGCCATGATCAATAGAGCTACTGATCTTAAACTTTTCACAGGTTTGAGCATTTGCAGAAAAAGAGTGCAGGTGTCCCATTTGCAGTTTGTTGATGACACAATAATATTTAGCCAAGCAGACTGAAATTCTGTGTAAGCCTTCAAAGCCATTCTGCTCAACTTTGAGTTGGTTTCAGGATTGAAAATTAACTTTGCAAAAAGCAAACTGATTGGAGTTATTGTTGACTCTGATGTTCTTTAGGATGTGGCCTCATACCTTAACTGCCAATCACCAACAAACCCGTTCAGGTATCTGGTATTTCCAGTAGGCATGCGGATAACGAAGCTTAGCAATTGGTAGCCTGTAGTGGAAAAATTCCATAGTGCTTTAACATCCTGGGATCACAAACAGCTATCCTCAGGAGGTAAGTTGGTCCTCCTGAACTCTGTGTTATCAGCTCTTATATATCACTTCTTCTCCTGATTTAAGTCTCCTAAGTCTATCATTAAACGAGTGTTATCTATTTAGAGAGGTTTCTCTAGGGGCAGCACCACAGAAAAAAATCACCACAGTCGTGGAAAAGGGTGGTCTAGGTGTCCATAGTCTTTCCTCCTTCAACACTGCCATGTTGTGTAAATGGGGACGTCAGATACTCAATGATGAACCATCCTTTACCACTTAAATATTGAGATCGAAATATGGTGGCGAATCTCCACTCTGCATTGCAGGACTAAGAGCTCTTCTCCCTTCTTATAATAGCCCAGTGATATGTAGGCCAAGATGGAGAGGTTATGCCTCTGAATGGTGGCTCAACCTCCTAGAAACCTTGAATTGCAGTTCGTTTACAAACAACATACTTTTGTAGCTGGGAAATGGCGAGCGCATCAGGCTATGGACAGACAAGTGGCTGAATAATATGGTCCTGGCAGAGAGCTTCCCACGGCTGATTAGAAATTAGCAAAAAAAGGAAATTTGTGTTGCTGATGCAGGCTCATGGAATGAAGGAATTTTGACGTGGTGTTCGAGATGGAGGAGGCAGCTCTATCTCACTGAACTCTCTGAACTGACTAAGCTAATTATAGTCTTACTAAACACATATGCACAAGCCCACGTTAAAGATAAGTATATTTTCAAATGCAAGATGGGAACTATACTGTGAGAGATGCTTACAGGTCCATTATCTCTGATTCACAACAGTTTTTTTCACCTATACACCTATCACTCACTCAGCACATTTGGAAGAGTTTTGCACCAAAAAAAGTCTACTTTTTTCTTGGGTTTTAATTCAAAATGATGTGCCCACAAAAGCCAACCATCAGAAGAGAGGAGTTCTTCCATCTGAACAATAAATTATTTGTCCATTATGTCATGAAGCAGATGAGACTATTTCACACATTGTCATTGAATGTTCCATCATGCATAGGCTATGGAATGGCATAGAATCCTGGTTAGCACTGTCATCTACCGCTTCTGGAGGCTCTATCACTCCCACTCTGCAGGTGCACTCTTCCTCAGCTCCTCCTGGTATCTATATACCAGCATGGAATTCTATCTGGTTGTCCATGGTGTGGTTAATTTGGAAAGTAAGAAATAGATCTCATTTCTCTGCTGCTACACCTCATACTCAACTGCTACTACATGGCATTCAACAAAAACCTGGTTGTGGATCAAATCTAAGAGAGAGGTTAAACTGTTTCCTTATAGTTTTGCATATTGGATGCTGCATCCACAAGCCTGCCAGAACATTTAATAAGGGAAGCTCACAGTCATGTAATTGTCGTGGTTATTTCTGATTTCAATCTAACATTGTTTCTTGTCCATTGTCATCTCAGATTGTTGCATAGCTTTAGGCTACCTGTGCAGCCAGTAACAAATGTAAAGTCCAATAAGCTATAAGGTACACAGGCTGAGGGATGAGTCACTTGTGGCTTGCACTAATGACTCTTGTAGACACAAGGCAACCGGTGATAGCATGAATAGCTGAGGGATTAGATCAATATTACTACTGATACAGTTTGCCTACGTTGCTACTCAATCGAGTCAGGTTCTTCAATCAATGTAAGCGGATATAGCATTTCAACATGGTAAATGGTAGGTTGGATAGTTTGCCTACGTTGGAACATTAAAGTCTCCTGCTGGGTGGAGCGAGCTGCAGTTAGGTCTCAAAGTTGCAGGCTATTTGAATGTCACAATAAAGCCCTATGGGAAATGTCCAGGTCCTTCTATGGGAGGAAGATCCACATGATCTGAAAAAACTTAGTGGAAAAAAATAAGGCCTCGGTGATGAATTGGTTTATGGAGTTTGAATCTTGGGGGGATTCTAATAGTAGCGGACCATTACCCTCCTACAAGCGTATGATTTGGATTAAGGTCTATGGTCTGCCCATACAACTCTGGAACAGAACAATCATAGGAAACCATTGGTGCAAAATTAGGAAGCATGATCAAAGTGCATGATTGTACCTTGAAAATGGATATCTGGAGTCTGCACAATTTGTCAGATCTGGTGGACATAAGCCGAAAGGTTCAACCAACTCTACTCATTAAAGTTGATGATAGAGTTCATAGGAGGGGGAGACCCTAGGGAATAGAGGATGAGCTGTCAATCTTTTTCTCACCAATCATGTTAAGCGGGCCTACATCTGGTATAGCCAGTTGATTACTCGACCACCAATATAGTTTTTCCAGGCTCCATTCATTAGGAGCAGAAGCCGAGGTGTTTACCTTTCCCTGATCAGTTATATCACAACTTTGATTCTCTGCCATTGTGTGAGATGTATCCTCTGCCCTCAGTGCCAATGCTAGATAGTTCACCTCATCCTCAGAGAGAGCCTCTTGTCATGCCGGATTACCCATATCATTTTCATTTAGAGAGTCAGGTGGAGTCCTATCCCTAGAGATAATGTGGTCATCCGATTATCCTTCGGATATATTCCACCAGTGAGCATTATACCGTGCTTCATCATCTATCCCTGGGGTCTCCCCCTCCATGCTTAAACTATAACATGTGAGCAGGATAATGTCGACCATAAGTCCAGGATAGAATCGGATGACCTTGGAACTCAAGACTCTATGGATACGGTGCTCTGTGAGGAAACTCCCCCTTCTGAAGTACCACTTTCTGGCTGCCAGTCCTCTGCTGAGGTAGTGATCACCCAGGATACAAGTGAATTGATAACTAATATGGTATTGATCACCATAAAATCTGGTATTGATCAGCCATGACTGATAGTGAATTCCCCCACTGAGCTGCTATCCACAAACTATAAAGGTGTCGCATATCACTCCAAAGTAATTATTATTAAAAAAAACTAGTGCAGCACCAAGGACAAGAAGTCAAACGAGAAAGGATCATGACCCGGAAAGGTTGAAAGACTTATCAATTATAGAAGATTGGATAGGTAAGCTATTTGACAAACATATCCCTCCTCCTGACTTCGCTCACCACCCATAGCTCAGATGGAGGATGAGGCTGACCACATTAAATCTATTGTCAAAGACCAGGGATTGGTATTCGATCCAAACATTCACGAAACCATGGAAGTAATATTCCAAATGACACAAAGCAACCGTATGGCTACAAAGAGAATTCTCAGAGGTAGTGTTGAGAAAAAAGAAGAAATGTTATCTGAATGAAGATCATCACCTACAATGTTAGAGGCCTATGTGGCAAGGAAGGCGGTAGGGACTTAAGGAGTTAATTAGGATACAAAGAGCATACTTTATTAGTTTACAAGGGACAAACATGAGTTATGTAGGGAAAGAGCTTTGTGATTTCTTATGGTATGATATGGATTTCGATTGGATTTATCAGGAGTCCAACGGCCAATCAGGTGGACTCTTATGCATTTGGAACAAGAATATGTTTGCAAGATAATGCATCCTCACTAGAGAAGGCATTTTAGGTGTGACTGGTACTTAGAGAGATAGTATAGTGTCTCATATGTTGAACATCTATGGCCTAGGGCATTTAAACTCCAGAGTGAATTAGTGGAACAAAATCAGGAACATGTATCTTGGTATAGAAGAAGAGAAATGGTGCTTAATGGGTGATTTCCATGCTGTATTAGATCCAAGTGAGAGGAGAGGCATATCTAATCACTCTTGTGTTCAGGAGATCACATACTTCAAAGATCTTATCCAGGATATGTCCCTACATGATTTGAGGATGGAAAAGAAGATGTCTCACTTTGTATCTAAAGTCCCTAAAAGCCATGAACAGACTGGATCGCTTTCTGGTAAATGATCAATGGTTAGGCCATGATACAACTTGGACACGAAAGGGCCTTGGTAAACAGAGCTCAGACCATTGCCTTGTTTCTCTAAATTCTGATATCCAAAATTGGGGTCCTAAGCCGATTAGAATCTGGGATAGCTATCTGGAGGATAAGTATTTTAATTTGATTGTTGAAAATATTTGGAACTCTACATGGCCTAGTGAATATGAAAGCTTCAGAATTAAGTAAAAAATTAATGCTATAAGATAAGGGATTAAAGCTTGGAATGTGGGGTCTCCAAGGGATACTTTGGCTTAACGTAAAGAAATGGCAAGGAAGATTTCTAAAATGGAGATATGGCAAAGGCTACAGTACCACATATTTCTTAGGCTGAGCAGTAGACCATCTTTAACTTAGAGGATCAACTGAATAAGCTCACAAAAAACTTAGACAACATGCTCTACCAAAAATCAAGGATAAATTGGATCCAAAAAGGGAATGCTAATA
>JAOWBN010243473.1:0-11954 GCA_028565015.1 Pinguicula moranensis | reverse complement strand
GTAAGAATGTGGGCTTATGAAATGGTTTTTTTTTTTAAAATGTTTTATAATTAAACATGGTTTAATTATTTTTTTAATATTTTATTGCGGAGTGGAATGCATAAACCGTACTTTTTCAAGGCTGGCTCCGCATTTCGCTCTGCAAAATTGCATAAAGCCCAAGAAACTTCTGCATTCCGCTCCGCTTTTGCTTTCGTGCAGAAGCGGAGTTTGCGGATGCGGATACGAAGTGCGAAAACTCCACATCTGCTGCCCATCCCTAAAGTTGACCACACATCTGAATGGATAAGTTCTAAGGGACGAATTGTAACATGACTCGAGGACTCAAATGGTAACCGTTTATTCTTCCCCAATTGACAAGGTTCACAAACTGACACTAAATTCAAATTCCTCGAATAGGGTAATTGAGACTGACTGATGATGGACCTAATAATAGTAGATGATGAATGACCAAATCGAGAGTGCCAAACTGAAAAAGAAGGTTGAGTACCAACACATCCAACTAAAGCATGCTTTATTTGCTGAGAACTGGTACCAAGCCCAATCGGATACATCCCTCCTTTACTGGGTCCCTCCAGCAGTGTCTGCCCCGTCTTGTTGTCTTTAATGAAATAACCATGCTTAGTAAGTATAAAGTAACATTGATTTTCAACACATAATTGATAGGTAGATAATAAATTAGTTGAAGCATGACAGTGAAAAACACGAGATAGCTGAAGTGAACGAGTAGGAGATTTAACAGTTAAGGTGCCAATGTTCAAAATATTCAAACCTGCTCCATTACCTACAACCACTGAATCAGATACGGAATAGGGATGCTGCTAAAATCTGGCTCGCGCCTACAGCCACAGAGCGAAGTTGGATGCCTTTCATGGTATCAAAGCGATTTGGCTTGCGCCTTTGATTACCATTTCCACTGAATCAGATCCGGAATAGAGTTGCTCCTAAAGGAGGGATGTTTCTTCGATTGATTGGATGTACCGTTTGCACGGTGGTATCAATGGTTTCCTGCGTTTGCATTTGAGCTGGTGACCATCGGTAGGCATCCAACTTCGGGCCAAGAATTCGTGGGGGTAAGAAAGCTTTGTCCGCATTTATAGGGGTGGATAACGATAATAGCGATAATGGAATGACCTCATCCGTAACCGTTATCGCTGAGATAGCGGATGGAAGTTTCGGTTCCGTTACCGTTACCCCTATCCGCTATTCCGCTACCTTAGCGGTAACGGTAGCAGAATTCCGCTAATTCCGCCAACTTTTCCATCAACAAATGCATTATGCATTTGTTGATATTTCCAGCAATGAAAATGTCCATCAATTAAATCGTTCACGTTATTGGCTATTCCTGACATTTAATACAAATATATAATCATTCAAAAAATATATAAAATGAGAAAAAAATAGGGTGATACAATACAATTCAAAACGATTCAAGATAATTTGGAGGCAGTAGTAACAAGTAAATATGGTAGTTGCTCTAGACTATTAGGGTACAAATTGAGTGCATGTATCAATCTCTTAATTCTTATTCCAAACCCCAATGCGACGAGAATTTTAAGGGCGAGTTTTCAATTTGATTCTTGATATATTTTTTTAGGGTATAAAAAAGAGATATATATATATATTTGGTGGAAATAGCAAAATTTCCGCTAAAAATGCCATAAACCGTTACCGCTATGTTAGCGGAATCGAAAAATTTATCCGCTAATATTATTGTTACCGTTACCGCTATTACCGCCCTTAAAGGTAGCGATAACGGTAATGGTAACGGAATTCCACCAATTCCGCTTTCCGTTATCCACCCATACACATTTACATTGTAAACTATGTATCCGAGATTGGAGCAAAAGTAACTCAACTCTATGGCTCCTTGAATTATTTATGTACTTTTAAGAAATGTTGATAATAGCTGATTTTCCACTACATCACCACTACTTTGCAAATATTTTTATAAATTATTCTTGGTGGTTCAACCACAATTTTTATTTTTTGATTGTTCATGAAATTTGCTTCTATTTTTACTTTGGCGGTTGAAAATCTAATTAAATCCATAATTAAAAAACTAATTAAACCTATATTTCAGAAACAGGTAAACATAACTTTTATGGTGGCAAAGCAGATAGTGGTATTTTTACAGATAAATGAAATATATATTGAAGACATTTTTGTCCTAATGAACATCCTCGTCATCCAAAATTAATTTATTTTGAAAGATATAATTGATTTTTTTTATAAATAAAAGAAAAATAATTTACAATTAAAAATCTTTGCAAATATTATTATTGTAATTTTTTCTTTAACATCACAATTTTTGCAAACACACAAATTTTTCTTACAAAATACTTTTTTGGGAATTTCTCCATTGAAAAATGTATTGCAAACACAATGGCACGTTTTGTTTGGATATTTTTTAAGTTGGTTCTTACCCATTTCCTAAGTTTCTATTCTTTTTTTCTTTTCCTTTATATTTATAAACAGAAAAATAATTAATTTTATTTAATTGCAATGATTTTAGTTTCTAGCAAATATTTATACTTTTACTGTAGTTTATTTTTATATAATGAACAATAATAATAATAATTTTTTTCATTGCAATAAGTTAGTTTCAAGAAAACATTTATCCTTATTTAAAATATGGTAAAAGTTGATAGAAATAATCTCTGAATTTGGATATATGCGAATTTATATTATGTTGTGTGAACATTAAATAATGACATTTTACTTAAATTTTATGAAGTGATTTCGCCGTTTGATTAAGATCTGATGAGTAATGATATAGCGCAAGAAATATGGCGCAAGAAGGGTACAGGAAAAGTGGGCCCGATTGTTAAACATCAATCCCAACGTGTTAAATATCAATCCCAACCGTTCATCCAAGTGGACCCCACTTTTCTTGTGCCCTTCTTGCGCTAGATTTCTTGCGCTATATCATTACTCAGATCTGATCCATGATCCTCGTGCAGCGAAGATGAAAAGATGAATGATAGTGTCGTCAAGATTTTGAATATAGAATATTTAAAAAAAATGGTGGATCCATTTACCCAAGTTTTTATCCACTTTTACATCAATGATCCTGTCTGTTGATTTGCTACAAAATCAATGGACAGGATTAAAATGAATAAAAAAAATTAAAAAAGAAGACAATCAAAATTCTGTCTCTCTCCGTCTTCTTCAATAAACGCCTCAACAGAAATTCTGAAATCTTCTTACACAGAGAGCGGTGGACGTCGAGATTAAAACTTGGAAAAATAAAAACCGAAAATAATCCTAAGAAACACATACACAAATATTTCTGAGAATTTGCCATTAAATTCGGCATTACAGAATTTGAGAGACAAGAAAAGAATCAGAAACATTTTTCGTTGGAAAAAAAGAGGGAACTAAAACCCAGAAGAATGCCTTAAACCCTACGGTACGCCATTTTCGTAGGGTTTAGGGAATTCTTTTGAGTTTTATTTCTTTCTTTTTTCCTTAACCCAAAAGAAGTACATGTTTTGGGAAAATGAGTTTGAAGTTCAGGGAGAGAAACTAGAGAGAGAAACCGATATTTGACGGAGGGAAAAAGAGAAGACAGAGAAGATCTTATGCGTTTTAATCATGTCCGTTGATTTTGTAGCAAATCAACAGACATGATCGTAGGTGTAAAAGTGGGTAAATATTGAGTGAGGGAATCCACTCCCTCAAAAAAAATTATATAAATATACTATACTTCAACCTTCAGATTATCTCTATTCTCACATCATATTATCTCTACAAAATTTCAATTTTTTTTGACAATAATTCATAAATCATTGTCATTAAATCACTTTGACTTATTACTTTCTAGACATCTTTCATAGTTTAAATCGATCCAACCCATAATGTTAAAAATAAAAAAAAATTGCCCCCTCTTTTTAATTTCTGGCTCCGCCCTTGATTAGAGTTCACCGTAAACTGCAAGTATTATGCATAGAAACTCATATATATTGTATCATGATTGAAAGTGCTCGTGAATATCACACTACCAGGAGAGAGTGGACCTATTTTAAGAAAATGTGAGTTTTAAAGGCATCGTAATTCTTCAATCTTCCTATTTTGTTAACTCTGAAAGATTAAAATTATACTTTTGTTTATGTAGTTTTTATATAATTTTATTTATTATTTATTTTTCTTATTGTAATAAACTGTTAATTTCTTGATTTTGTTTAACAACAGATATGGGGTCGGTATTCATCTAATTTCATATAAAAATTGTTGTCCATAAACTGCCCTCCTCTCCTCGAAAACTGGTGAGTCTCTGATTTAAATTCCGTAATTAATGTTTTCCCCGTTGGCTCTTCTTTTCACGCTTTGTTTTGACCCAAGGAGCAAATTGCTTTCAAAGTAAGAGAAGTGCAGTGCAGTCAATGCAGTGCAGGGACCCTTTACTTTACAACTGGAGGGGTTTTGTAATGTCTCGTCACCATGTGATACTGGGGTGGGGTGGGGTGGGGGCAGTAAATCTTGATCGGTAGCAACTGGAAACAACAAGTCCCAACGTTTTTTTCGAATCCCTGTGCAATATCTTTGTTGATTACATTATCTCGAATAAAATGATAGGACACGTAAAAATTTATTCAAAAATGGTAATAATATAAAACCTAGTTCAAAAATAAAAATATAGATCTTACTTAAAAAAAATAATATTAAGCTGGTGCCTTTTCAAATAAAAATGAGATCCAAGTTTTGTAAAATGAAATGGGATTGGACCCTTTAAAATAAAAATAATGAATTGGTTTGATCGAAATAATTTTTAAAAAGTTAAAATAAAAATAAAAATTAATTGGGCTGCCACGGGCCAAAAATCATGCCAACACAAATAGCTAATGAACCATATCGGACCAACCCAACAAAAATTGATCGGGTCAGTCTTGGCCCGCCAAAAAATGATATGCCGGGCTACCTGGGCCTGGCCCAGATGTTAGACCTATACGCTATCGCAAATGAAGTGACTTACCACGATATTTATTTTGGAAGAACAGGAAGAAGAAGAAGAACGCAAGAAGATAAAACGGGATATTTTTTCTTCAGTATCCTTTCTTGTTGCTGTGTTGTGAGGACGAAAAATGCGGCCCAATCAAATCTCCCCCCACATTACGCTGAGCACCAGCCATGACTACTTCTCTCGCACATCTCTCTTTTGCTTCTCCTGCAGACCCCTTACTAGCATCACTGTGCCCTTTGCCCAGAACTTCTTATTATGCCAAAACTTGGAGCAATGTTCCAAGATTTTATATCAACATATGCCTTCCCAGGTTCTCCTCTTTACGAAATGGAGCTACTATTGATGACAAGGGGCAAATATCGACAAGCGCGCAACTGTTGACTCTGGAACAGACCCAATACAGCAAGGTAGTGGTGGTACTTGAATGATCCAAGTTGTTGAAAGTGTAAAAAAATAACACCTTCATTTAGTTGTTATTATATATATATATGTATATATATCTTCATTCTGTTGCTTCTATTTGGATTGTTAGATAGCTTCTTTTTCAATTATAAGCTTGAAGGCGGAGTTCTGTAAATATTAGAAATAGTAATTCTCATCATTGTTTATCCAGTTCATACTATTCTGACTCCGTTATTGTGTGTATCATTCATTAATATTGACTCAAGAAAGTTGATTTTAGTTTCACAATTTGCCTTTCATAATTTGAAAGGCATTTTAAAACACGACCTGTTTGTTACAGAACTACTCACCTCTGAAGCATTTTTATGCCAAAAGGTGGGATCTTGATGTGTACTTGTACATCTCCACAATTTATAACGTATCCAGTTTATTCCGAACTAAGTTGGAGTATGGGGTCAGATATATGCGGCAATGCATTCATTTGATGTATTGAATTCCAGCAACTTCACTAAATAGAAATACTGGAATTTAATAGAGTCATTTTGTTCTAATCAATTATTAACGCAAAGCTAAAAGAATTGTCAATGATGACTCTTTTAGCTCCATTTACAATGGACATTATACTTATACATCTGACTACTCTTAATTTTTTCAACAAATTGCTTCATAAAAATGTAACTTTATTCAATGAAAGTTTCTTGGTCAGGCTAAGTTTGTGTTGTACTTGAAACATGGCCGAAAGGTTATGCTATTGAAGTTGTTTCCGGGATAGTAGCAAAATCAGCAACTGATGTTTCTTGGACTTAAGTCCACTGACTTTCCGAGAATCTTTGATGCATGTTTGAGAAATATTGTCAGATTGGGTGTTAAAGATGAAAGTGTAGTATCAAATCCTCCGTCTTCCATGCCCTGTTTAATAGTCAAGTTCAAGTCTCACGCATGCTTAGTGACACTGCTAACTGGTTTTAATAATCAACTTGATTCCTGTTTGAGATATAATGTTCAGAGTGCCAAGGATGAAATGCTGAATTATGGAATCGATCACTTTTATATTGCCATTCACCGTACATTAGATTCTGTTCTTTGCCATCACAGTACCAAATTCAGTGTTTCTTGTGAAGCAGAATCTATGATTTTAGCATATTCTCGTGAGCATAAGAAACAGGCTACTTTCATTTTGATGCCATAATTAGTAGGTGAAATGTTTGAAGCTGACACAGTTTTAATGTGTTAAGGAAGTTGAAGAGTCTGCACGTGTGCTTAAAAATGCTGCAAAGACAAGAAAAGTTCCATCTGAGGAGATACTGCAAGCTCTTTCTGTGATTGAGAAGGCTAAGCTTGATACATCTGGTTCTCTTGAGACACTTGGAGGAACCAAGTCGCCAGGAAGAACTTGGATGCTTATTTTTACAGCAGAGGTTCGCATTTTTTTACCGTCTAGCTGTCCCTGCTCTTCGGGTGATGCATCATATCTGTTTTGAATGATATAGATTTTTGATGGTGTTTCGTAGAAAAAAATGGAACGCGGAAGATACTTTCCAGTTACAGCTGTTCAGAGGTTTGATGCAGCTGTAAGCTTTCTCATTCTTTTGCTTGCTTGGAAAACATTGGAAATTGAATTATTTACAGCATTGCAACGAGAACAAAACTGTCACCTCTGAGGAGCCGGTGCATGGCATATAATTTATGAGCTCTATCACTCGCTTCATAGTGGCAGCTCCATGAAACATGTCTGTATTACGAACAGAAAGATGTAACTCAAAAATTGGAGTATTGTACATAAAAAGCGAAGTGTCAATTGCAAATATAGCTGAAAGAGTTATCATTGACAATTCTTTTAGTTTTGCGTTAATAATGGAGTAAATCAAAGTGACTCTATTAAATTTCAATGCTTCTATTAGTACAGTGCTGAAAGAGTCATTATTGACAATTCTTTTAGTTTTCTGATAATGGACTAGATAAAATTGACTATTAAATTTCAGTATTTCTATTAGTAAAGTTGTTGGAACTCAATATTTTAAATGACGCAATGGATTGCAACGGAAACAATCTATTTATATAATTACACGGGAAAGGTTGTGTAGATCTGACCCCAGATCCTAACGTACTGAATATGTTGTATTATGTTGTTTTCTCTGAAAGATCTCATTTCTTAACAATATAGCAATGCCATAAAAACAAACTATAGTAGGGTGGTGTAGCACTGTCATCAATGTACTTGTTTCCAGTCGAGAACTGATATGTTTTCTTTTGTTTCCCAAGGGAAAGAGGATTGAGAATGGCATCTATATGGGTCCTCTCGGGTACTTGACCTTCGAGGGCCGGTTTGCATGGAAGAAGAGAGTACTTCAGTTCATATTTGATCAGATTCAAATAAAGGTTGGCCCTTTCAATCCCCTCAAATTCAGTTTCAACAAAGATGATAGAGAGCCTGGAAGCAAGGATCCCTGTTTTATTTGGTTTTACATAGACGAGGAAATTGCTGTGGCCCGCGGCCATAGCGGGGGAACTGCTTACTGGGTTCGTTGTCGACGAATCGGGTATTAGATCTTCTTTCTTGTTATCCTTTACTTTTTTGTGTGGAAAGAAACAGTATACAAATGTGTAATGAAAGTACATGTGAATTGGAGCAATGCCTACATTGTTGTAGATATGTAAGATGAATCTTTGTGCTACATGATCCCTCTATAGTTCTATATTCTCTTCTGCGGTATTCTGTTTCTTTTTACATTAAGATGCTCATGCTTCAAACTTTCGATTTCCTAGTTTCTTAAAGAAGCAAATATACAACAATGCAATCTTCAATGGTGAAGTAATACATCAGTACATGGAGGCCAATGATAGCTGATGAGTGAAGATTAAACTGCCTGAAAACTGTTTTGAAACTGATCGAAACTGGCCAAAACCATCACTAAATAGGCAGAGCGGAAACTACGACAAACTGATGAAAATTTAAACCGAACTGCAAATTGAAGAAAATCGGATCAAATTGTCAATTGGATTTTTCCAGCGATTCAGTTGACGGAAAATGAACCTCTGTCAAAGGGAAGTAAAACTAGTGAATGGCACTTGGGAGTCTGCCTAGTTTTGAGCACTTCAGAGATGGAATAGGAGAAATAAAGTGGTTTATAGTTAAGACTACGGATGTGCCTGGATTGTTTTATGGTCTATTATGTTTGTGGGATTTTGGTTGGTTCCATGATGAAGAGATGGAACCATAGTCCATATTTTTCAGAGTCTATTATTTATTTTTAAATTATTTTTTCATTCTTTTTTTTTTAAAATTATTTCAAAATTAATATTTTAAAACTCTATTTCTACTTCTACTTCTCATTTTTTTTTAGTTATATTTTCTTTTTTCATAAGTAGATAGGAGGTTACTTATTTTACTTTTACTTTTAATGGCAATATCATAACTAAATTTAAGTTAGCTTACCAAATTTACCAACAAACATTATTTAATCATCTTAAATTTTTTTATTATAGATACTATTTCAATATTTTTTTTAAATTTTTCATAGTTTTACCAGATACTCAAAAAAGTTATAAATTAAAAGGAGAATGAGAATTAAATAAAAATTAAATAAAAAAATAACTATAGTACAAAAAAACATGCCCTTACTTTACTTTATATGTAAGGGAGTGCAAGTTTTGGTATCCAGAATTTCCCGATTCTGAAAAAATCCCGATATGATATCCCAGTACCGAAACTCATAAAGGGAATCGGTACTCGTAATTCTTTCCGATAACTATCGGGACTGATGACACACAAGAGCCACATATTACAGAAGAGTCCTTCCAAACAAAATCTGGCTCCACTTCACCAGCAGTAAAAACTGCCAGAGCATTAATCACTGACAAGCAAAAGTCCAACTCTTTCCTTGTTTAAGAGACTATGCTTCTACAAAATTCTCTCCACGAAGCCTTCCTTGTGTCTTCCTCGGATATAGCACACTCCATAAAGGATTTCGTTGTCTTGACCTTACCTCCTCCCGTCTCTATATTACCCGACATGCTCAATTTGATGAAACCTTATTCCCTTTCAAACATCCTTATACCTCCACCCCTCCCTCTGATTTAGAAATCTCAACTTTTCTCGATCCTTCTCTTCCATCTGTTCCTTCCTTAGTCCCCCCTAGCCCACCTCCCCACACTCCTGACAATTCTCCTTGCTCACTTTGCCCTCCATCTCCTCCACCCATCATCCCACCTTCCGCTACCACATCTTCTCCCAGTTCCAACCCTGACCCTGCAATTATACCTTCAACCCCAATTCCAAATCTTCACCCCATGACGACCCGAAGCAAAGCTGGCGTATTTCGTCCCCGTATTTTTGCTGACCACTGTGCCATTGCTTCTTCTGGTAGTCTTCTTCCCGCATTAATGGCTTCTACCCAACCCCGAGGATTCAAAACTGCAGCCAAGCATCCTGAATGGATTGCAGCCATGGACGAAGAAATCAATGCTCTTCATAACAATCATACTTGGGACTTGGTTCCTCGACCGGCTAATACAAATGTGGTTGATTCAAAATGGGTCTTTCGCACAAAATATCTTTCTGATGGTTCTATCAAGCGATATAAAGCACGATTGGTCGCCCGAGGATTTACTCAGATACCTGGCATTGATTATTTTGACACCTTCAGTCCAGTTGTCAAAGCCACTACTGTTCGCACTGTTCTCTCTATTGCCATATCCAAACACTGGTCTCTTCGCCAACTTGACGTAAAAAATGCCTTTCTCAATGGATATCTCACTGAAGACGTATATATGGAACAACCCCCTGTTTATGTTAATCCTCTTTATCCGGATCATGTCTGTCATCTCAGAAAAGCACTTTATGGTCTCAAACAGGCTCCACGAGCTTGGTTTGAGCGTTTTAGTACCTTTCTCCGCTGTCTTGGCTTCTCCTGCAGCAATGCTGATACTTCTCTATTTGTCTTCTCTCAAAACTCTCATACTGTTTATTTGCTATTATATGTTGATGATATCATTGTCACCGGCAGTGACGCTTCATTGAGTTTGCTCTCACTGACCTTGGCTCGTTGAATTACTTTCTTGGTCTCGAAGCTTCCTCTACAGACGATGGTCTTATTCTCAGTCAAGTCAAATATGCTCGCGATCTTCTTGCTCGAGCACAATTATTAGATAGTAAACCGGTTTCTACACCTATGGTTGTTTCTCAGTATCTCTCCTCCGAAGGCGATCTACTCTCTGATCCATCAACATATCGGTCTCTTGTTGGCGCACTACAATATCTTACAATTACTCGGCCGCATGCTCCAACTAATACTCATCTTCAGGCTGTCAAAAGAATTCTTCGGTATATCAAAGGAACTCTTACTATGAGACTTCATTTTCATGCCTCTTCTGACATCATTTCTATCACCGCCTATTCAGATGTTGATTGGGCTCGATGTTCGGATACTCATTGCTCTACTTCTGGTTTCGCATTATTTCTTGGAGAAAATCTAGTATCCTGGAGTTCTATAAAGCAACCCATGGTTTCTCGCTCCAGCAGTGAATCCGAATATCGAGCTCTTGCCCATGACACTGTTGAAGTTCTATGGCTCAAGCATTTACTTCATGATCTCGGTATTCAATTATTACGACCACTGGTTCTCCTCTACGACAACACCAGTGCTATTTTTTTAGCACAAATCCCAATGCTCACAAAAGGGTCAAACATTTTGATCTTGACTACCACTTTGTTCGCGAACAAGTTCTTACTGGGAATCTTCGCACGCAGTTCGTACCATCAAACTACCAACTTGCAAATCTTTTTACAAAGAGACTATCTAGTGATCTTTTTATATTCTTTAGGTCCAAACCCCACGTTGTCTTTCATCCTACGCTCAGTTTGCGGGGGTGATGACACACAAGAGAAACACATTACAAATGGGCCATTACAAACCCAATCCGGCCCAAATTCACAAGCAACAAAACCTCACAAAGAATTAATCACAGACAAGCTCTCTAGCCCAAGCTCACAAGCAACAAAATCTGCCAAGGAATTAATCACAGATAAGATCTCACACAAGTCCAGCCCTACTGACACTCTACAGCAAGAAATCATCAGAAGATTTTTCTAGAGAACAATCTGGCGCAATTCATGCAACACCAGCAGAAAGCTTTCAAGAGACAGTCTCTCTCCATCCTAGAACCTGCAGGAACAATCCAGAAACAACAAAAGCTAAAACTACGCATTAGAATTCTCTAGATGTAAGATGCAATGTATAAAATTAGAAGGATCATGTAAAGTGGTGTTTGCAGAACAAAAAAATAAAACTTTCAGGTATTAAAAAGCTCAGCATGGCTTTTGTGGGAACTTTATCTAAGGAAGAAGCGTTAATTTGAGAAGAGCATTAAAAATCAGTACGTCTAAGTAAGAATAGCATGAAAGATCACTGTCGCTAGGCTTATCTAGCGCCTACAACTCCAGAAAGAGATTTCAAATGGTAGTGATGGTTCCAAAGGATATTTTAATTCAGCAATTTGACTTTAGAGGGTCCTTTTGGTAAACTAATTAACGGGGGATAAACGGATGATTTGGGCAGTAATACACACCCACAACATGTTCGGTACCCAT
>JAOWBN010243463.1:0-11954 GCA_028565015.1 Pinguicula moranensis | reverse complement strand
CTTTCGGTAGTTCACTTGAGTTCAAGAATTTGTGAGATTCTTGAGAGTTCTTGTAAAACCCTTCATTGTTCGGTGGACTACTTCAATAACAGAGCAGTGAGCACTCTTTCCAAGGCTCAATGTGGAGGTAGTCAGTATCTAAGGAGCCGGTGAAGCATGGGACTTAGATCCGATGTCATTTTTTTTCATTTTAATTCTGTTTTTACAAGAAGTTACTAACATTCTATTGATGATCTAAGCACGTTAGTATCTGAGATTCAGTTTCAACAAGTGGTATCAGAGCAGGGCAACAATGAAATCTCAGATCCAACGCTAAGCCATAAGGATCCTTGGTATTACTAGAACGAATCTTGAAAACTAAAGGCTAAACAAGAAGTTAATCTCGTATAACCTAACATTGTTAGTCTGGGTAACAATTTCTGTTATTCATTCTCAACAATTAGTAGAACTGCTAGGTTGGGTTGCTGAAAAACTTTACTGTTTTGGCTTGTAGCCACATATGCGCTGACCTGTGATACACTTTACTGCTTTGGCTTGTAGCCACCTATGTGCTGTCCTATGAGACACTTTACTGCTTTGGCTTGTAGCCACCTATGTGCTGTTCTTAGAGGCATCTTATTGTTTTGCTTTGTAGCCACTTACGTGCTGATCTGTGAAAAATTACCTAGAAATACAACTACAATGGCAAGTAGAATTGCAATTAATCTTTTTGATGGTAAATGAAATTTTAATAGTTGGAGTAAGAGAATGAAGGTTATATTATCTCACAACAAAGTACATTGTTCTCTGTATGATGACTTAGAAAAAATGCCTAAGGTTGCAAAGCCAAGGGCTGTAGAAATTAAAATAAGAAACATATAATCTTATTATTCTTAATCTGGCTGACTAAGAAAGGTTGATGAAGATGAAGATCCCTTAAAACTATGGAATAAACTCCAATCTTTATATGCATCTAAAACTATAACAAACCCGATTCTTGTCAAAGGTGTTCTATTTTCTTTTAGGATGGATCTCTCCAAACCATTAGATGATAACCTAGATGAGTTCTTTAAGTTGAATCAAAACTTAAAGGAAGAGTCTGGATGCATGTTCTCTGCACAAAATGGTTTGCTGAGTGTCTTTAAAGAAAATCTAATTATTCTTATTGATAAAAGGAAAAATAGGTTCTATTTTCTTGATGGAAGTCATAATGTTCTACTTGATAATTGTGCAATTGCATTATCTACCTCTGAAAACACAAAATTGTGGCAATTTAGGCTAGGTCACATGAGCATAAAAGGACTCACAATCTTGCATTCATTTGGCTGTTTAGGAAAGGTTAGAATATCTGAACTTGATTTATGTGAAACTTGCATTCTTGGAAAACAACATAGGACAAAATTCTCTAAAGGCATTCATTGTTTGAAACGCATACTTGAGTACTTGCATGCTGATCTTTGATGACCTGAGGCAACTCCAACTCATGGAGGTAGTAGATATTTCTTAAGTATTGTAGATGACTTTAGCAGGAAAGTCTAGGTACTTTTGTTACAAACAAAAGACCAGGCCTTTCCTAAATTTAGTTAATAGAAAACCCTAATAGAAGTTAAATTAAAATATCTTAGAACAGATAATGGCCTGTAATTCTATAACACTAAATTTGATAGTTTGTGCTCAAAAGTTGGAATCACTAGACACAAAACAGTAAAATACACGCCTCGACAAAATGTGGTAGCGGAAAGAATAAACAGAACTCCGCTAAGTAAGGCTAGAAGCTTGTTAGTAAACTCAAGATTAAGTAAATATTTTTGGGGATAAGCTGTAAGGACTGTTGCTTACCTAGTAAACAGAATTCGTTCTTCAGCCTTGGACTTCAAATGCCCTGAATTTGTTTGGTCCGGAAGAGATCAAAATCTAATTTATCTTAGAGTGTTTGGGTGTGGAGTATATGCTCACACAAAGTCTAGAAAGTTAGATCCTAGATCCTCTAAGTGCATCTTTCTTGGCTACCAAAAAGACACTGAGGGGTATAGGCTCTCGGATAGGAGTGTTCCTGGTATTAAGATTCTTATATGCAGAGATGTCATATTTGAAATAGACTTTCCCTGTGTGTCTAACCATCAAGCAGAGACATCAATTGAGAAAAAGGAAGGGAGTGCTCGTTTCAAGGTGGAGTTTGGCAGAGAAACTCTGTCACAAGAGTCTGCTGAGAGTACTGATGCAAATTAGTTTCTCTCTGAATCTGGTCAGATTGAAGCTGCCAGTCCCAATCCTTAACCTCAAACTGTTCAACTGAACATCCCCTTGAAATTCCCTACAATATAGCTAAATAAAATGGAGTTAGAGATAGGAAATTACCTCAGAAATTTGCCAATTTTGCTGAATTAGTTGAATTTGTGTTTTCAATTGCTGAAAATGTGTACTATGTTGAACCTGATACTTATCATGCTGCCTTCAATTCTTATCACTCTAAAGAAAAATGCAACCTGAGAATTAGTACCTAGATTTAAGCATGTAAAAACTGTTAGTAGTAAGTGGGTATTCAAAATAAAAGAAGGAATCATCAAAACTGATCCTTATGTCTTTAAATCTAGATTAGTTGCCAAGGGTTATCTACAAAGGGAGGGTATTGACTATAATGAAGTATTTTCTCCTGTTGCAAAGTATAAAACCATCAGATTGTGCTTGCTTATGTGGCTAGTTTTGATTTGGAATTAGAACAACTCGATGTCAAAACAACTTTCTTAAATGGTGATTTAGAGGAAGAAATTTATATGAGTCAACCTTGTGGATTTGTAGATAAAGAAAAACCAGATCATGTATGCCTACTTAGAAATCACTCTATGGTCTAAAGAAGACACCTCGCCAGTGGTACAAAACATTTGATACATATATGCTGAAATTAAAATTTCTGCGGAGTAGTTACGATCCTTGTCTATACTTTAAACATGTTGATAATGTGCCTGTGTTTTTACTTTTATATGTTGATGACATGCTTTTAATCAGTCAGTCAAAATCTGAAATAGAACATCTAAAACAGCAACTAAAAGATTAATTTGAAATGAAGGACCTAGGATCTACAAATAGAATCTTAGGGATAGAGATACTAAAAGATAGAAGTACAGGAACATTAAAAATTTATCAATTTGTGTACTTACAAAAGTTGCTTAAAAAATTTGAACTATATGGCCTTAGATCAGTATCTCTCCAATTAGCTCCTCACTTCAAACTTAGCAAAAGTCAGTGCCCAAACTCTCCTACTGAATCTGAAAAAATGGATAAGTTGCCTTATGCAAACCTTCTTGGATCTCTTATGTACTCCATGGTCAGCACTAGGCCTGACATCTCCTTTGCTATATCACTCTTTAGTAGATATATGTCTTGTACAGGTCAAGAACATTGGTCTGCCCTTAAATGGACTGCAAGATATTTAATAGGACAGAAAAACTAGGACTATGCTACAAGAAAAATGAATCTGAAAAGAATATTGTTGGTTATGTTGACAGTGATTTTGCTGAAGATTTAGACTCCAGAAAATCAACAACAAGCTATGCTTTTTTGTTTTGTGGGAACTGTGTAAGCTCAAAGTCTCAGCTCTTTCAACCAGTGAGGCAGAATATATTGCCTTAGCAGATAGTTTCAAAGAAGGTTTATGGCTCAAAGGGCTCCTAAAAGAATGTAAAATATGTGACTCTGTACCTATTATCTATTCTGACAATCAATCGACAATTCATTTAAGCAAGAATCATGTTTTTCATGAGCGCACTAAAATGTAGATGTCAAATTTCATTTCATTTGTGATATCATCTTTGAGAAACTAATTGAACTTAAGAAAATTCATACTGATTTAAATGCAGCAGATTCAGGTACCAAAATTGTAACCCAAACAAAGTTTTAGATCTGTTTGAAACTGCTTGGAATGAACTAATCCTTATTGCAGGTTTGAGTGGAGCTTCAAGGATATAAGGACTCACTGCCCTATTATTTTTCTTACTTCTTTAACCATCCCATCTTATTTTTCGAAATTTGTTAAACCTTAGTTGATGAGTTTTTCAAGGTGGAGATTGTAAAATGTGTGAAATACCTCATTTTCCCTCAACTTACTGCATGAAAGACCTAAATACCCCTGTATATTCTATTTGTAATATTTATATAAATCATGCATCTCAGCCGTTGGATCAGATAGATCCAATGGCTATCCTCCTACGGTCAGGACTCTGCTCATGAGGTGCCACGATATCTGTCGTCTTCTCTTTGTCAGATCCAACGGCTCACATTGGAAACTTCCAACGGATGCCACGTTACTCTGCAACGACCACTTCGAACATGTCAATCAACAAAAATCTGCTCTCAAAACGTTTCTGCACTCCGATGGCGATTCACGACGATCTGGTTCTTTCATTTGTTTTTCTATCTCGAAATCTTCTTTGTTTTTCATCCCTCTGAGTTCGCACACCAGATTAGTTTGTATTATACTGATTAAGCCATCTAAATCTTCTGTTTGTCTCGATGGACAGAGGTCCACAAACTGTAACACCGTCGGGTTAGATAGAATCTGAGGATTCTTCGTTTCGTTCTTTTGGTAGTTCGCTTGAGTTCAAGAATTAGTGAGATTCTTGAGAGTTCTTGTAAAAACCTTCATTGTTCGATGGATTACTTCAATAACAGAGTAGTGAGCACTCTTTTCGAGGCTCAACGTGGAAGTAGTCGGTATCTAAGAATTTGATGAACCACGAGACTTAGATCCGATGTCATTTTTTCCATTTTAATTCTGTTTTTACAAGAAGTTACTAACATTCCATTGATGATCTAAGCATGTTAATATCTGAGATTCGGTTTCAACAATAACCATGGGTTAATCTCGACCCGAGAGGAGAGGGAAAAAACATTTAAGGGAATTTATTTTAAGGGAGGGTAGAAACTAAAGTAATATTTTTTTAAGTAAATTTAAAAAATATGGTATTGATTGGAGTCAAAACCATTAGAATGTTGTCATGTTAGCAGATAAACCGTCATAAAACCGTCTCTTTTATCCCTTTGTGAATTTGAAGACTATCGGGAGGAGTATGTACAAATATACTAAAAACAATTATTAAAAAATATATAAAACATAAAATTATTATTGATTTTGTCACTTGTCAAAGGAGATTAGAGGCAAGCAAAAAAATTGTTGATTTTCAGTATAATAAAAAATTGACTGTAATCAAAAGCGAATTACCGATTTTTTGTCGGTTTTTGATATTTTCGGTTTGGTTCAGTTTCCAAAAAACCTTTAACAGAAACTATTCGATTCGATCATCGATTTTAGCGATCAATTTTGGAAAAAATCAAAATTTGCTTTTTTATTATTAAATGACGTCGTTCTATATTCGGTATCACCGAAAACCAAAAAAATAATAATATAAAAACAATTGGAGTTTTTAGTATTACCAAAAATCGAATTGAAAACCGAAAGAATGAATATGTTAGATTTTTCGATAATTTGGATCAACTTCGGTTATGAAATATCATGACCGACCTTGTTCAATTCGAATTCGATTATGATCATAACCGAATCGATTTACCAAATGTTCAACCATAAGGGTTACAACCACTCCCCTCCTTATGTAGATTTGCCCTGCTTCTATCTTCATTTCATAGGAATCATGGGATTCAGAATGCACATGACCACATCTTTCAATTCAGAATTCTGGACAGCCGAGAGCTGGGCTAGCAGTGGGTAATCTTGGCTAGCGGTAGTTGTGGCAATCGAAAAGTCAACGGTGGGTGGTCAAAATTAGGGCTAGAAAAGATTAATTTGAGGACTTTTTGGACTTTTCAAACAAGCTATTATAATATTTAAAACAAACTATTAAGAAAACACTACCCTGATTCCTGAACTTCGTAATTAAGGGCTTGCTCTACAATAAAAATAACAAAAATAAAAATAGAGTAGAAGTACAAAACTGGTACTGAGCAAGTAGCTTCCTATTAAAATTTCGTTAATTGTGAAAAAAAAAAATCATTGATTGCAGGTCATGTTTTATCAAGCATAAGATTTATTTTTAATAAATTTTCTTTATATCACATTGATAATCTCGAATAGTGAACCCTATGACACCTTCATTATCGATTCACTCGCATATATAATCTTACTATGATGGCTGCAGAGTTGGATGTGCGAAAGTCATATAAAGTATTTGATTATATTGTTACACATAATCCAATGAATTAATAGTTTATTACATTGGAGTAAATAAATAATAAATAAATAAAATTTTATAAGAATTACATAAATTTTAACCTTTCACCGTTGAACTAAACACGAGAATTTGAAGAACTCTGAAGCCTGTAAAACTCACAGTTTCCTTAAAACAGATTCACTCTCTCTTGGGGGATATGAGATTCCCGAGCATCTGTCTCACTGGATACAACGAATACAAGTTGATATGCACAACACTTGTAGCATAACTCCAGCGAACTCTAACGATATTTTTCTTCAATCGCCATAAGAAGGACTCACAAAAATTCTTCAAGAGGAGAGAATAAAATTTTAGACTCAATTTCATGTGTGTGTGTTTCACTCAAGAAGAGATCCACTATTTATAGAGTTTGAGAATGAGTGTTAGAGATTTTTCAGCTCTTGAACTTCTCCATTATCTCCATTAAATTAGTGGATTAATGGCTCAACTCTCCATTTCCCCCCCTAAGTTAATGGGATGATGACCTTGAAAGAAGAAGGCTTTCACCTTCATATTCTTTATCAATTTCTCATTCATTTCTAATAGCATATTATTAATAATATGCATTGTATGTCCATTGTAAATGGAGCTGGAAGAGTCATCATTGACAATTCTTTAGCTTTGTGCTAATAATGGATTATAGTAAAATGGCTTTATTAAGTTCCAGTGCTTCTATTTAGTGAAGTTGCTGGAACTTAATATATCGAATGACGCAATGCATATTGGGTCACAACGGAAATGACCTCTTTGTATAATTACAAGGGTAAGGCCGCGTACATCTGACACTCCTGATCCCAATTTAGTTGGGAATATACTGGGTATGTTGTTGTTGTTAATAATATGCATTGTAAAAATAATGAATCATTATTTTTTCCAACAATCCCCCACATGAATGAAATTGACTTAACATACAGACTCAATACGTGGTGATAGAATTCTACGGTCAACACCTGCATGGGATAGGTAGGTTTAACCATTTGAACCTTCCCTTATGAGATTATATTAACTTTACTAGCTAATCAGTAGACGTGATGCCCTTGAATTGTTCTACCATTTTGTGTAGACATGTAATATAATTCACACGGATATATTCCTGATACTATTTTGTTTCTCATTTTTATTTCATTTTGGCCCTGAACATACGTCTATTTCTGTAAGGGTTTTTAAAGAATTGAACCCCCACAATTCTCTTTCGAAGCGGCTCATCTTCTCTCTTACATAGGTGATCACTTAATTAAGTGTAACCCGCATTACTCCGCTCGGATTTTCGAAGCATAAGGATCATTAAGAGCCAATATGCTTAGCCTTTACCTACAGATTTCACTGTTTCATCATAGGAATAAGCAGGGTTTACCCCCACAGTGAAGCACCAAGTTCGTTACAGTTAGGTTGTCCCTTTGAACCTACATCTTGGGATCTTCAGTCAACTAGGTTGGATTTCCTTTGTACTTGCCTTATTTTATAAGTCCCATTCCTTTCGATGTCTTTTCAACTCGCTCTCTATTTAACCCTTTGGTTAACGAATCCGCTATGTTATCCTTTGACCTTACAAAGTCAAAAGTGATAACTCTAGTTTAGATCAGTTGTTTAACGGAATTATGTCAACGGCGTATATGCCTTGACTTACCATTGTATAGGACATTCTTTGTTCTACCAATTATAGATTGGTTATCACAATATATGCATATTGCTGCACAGGTTTATGCCAATCTGGAATGTCCTCTAGGAAATTTCATAGCCAATCAACCTCTTTACTGCATTTATCCAATGCTACAAAATCAGATTCCATCGTGGATCTGGTTATGATAGTTTGTTTCGAAGATTTCCAAGAAACTGCTCCACCTCTTATAGTGAAGACATATCCAATAGTAGCTTTGGAGTGTTGTATATCAGAGATCCAACTTGCATCAGTGTATCCTTCTAAGACAATTGGATCTCTACTTTAATGCAGCCCATAGTCACGAGTATATCTTAAGTACCTTAGTACTATAGTAATTGCTTTTATATGATCACTTCCAGGGTTACTCGTGAATTTGCTCAACACACTCACAGTATATCTTAAGTACCTTAGACAATCTGGAATTTGCCTATCACTCTAGCATAGTCTATTTGAGCAATACTTTATCCCCTATTCTTTGACAAATGTTGACTTATATCAACTGGAGTTTTAGAAGAACTAAAATCATCTTTATTAAATTTGTCAAGAATCTTATCCACATAGTGCGATTGGCTCAATGTGATACCATTTGGTGATCGTATAATTTTAATCCCTAAAATTACATCTGCCAAACCCATATCTTTCATATCAAATCTTGAGTTCAGCATGTCTTTGGTAGATTTTACCATTCGATCATTGCTGCCGACAATTAGTATGTCATCTACATACAGACATAAAATTATATATCCTTATTCTGTAATTTTCACGTAGACACACTTGTCGAACTCATTGATTTTGTACCCATTGGTCATCATGTTATGGTCAAATTTCTCATGCCACTATTTTGATGTTTGTTTAAGTCCTTACAAAGACTTTACCAATTACACAGTTTCCTTCCTTGTCAAGGATCTACGTACCCCTCAGGTTATTTCATGTAGATTTTCTCGTCAAGATCTCCACTAAGAAAAATAGTTTTTACGTTCATTTGTTGGACTTCATGATTGCGCAATATGACGATTGCCAAAATTAATCTTATAGAGCTTATTCTCGATACAGGAGAATAAGTATTAAAGTAATCATAGCCTTGTTGTTGCTTGTATCCTTTGATTACAAGTTTGGCCTTGTACTTATCAATTAATTCATCTGGTTTCATTTTTCGTTTAAAAACCCACTTGGAGCCTAAAGGTTTACACCTCGGGGGAAGATCCATTGGCTCCCAAGTATGATTATATAGGATAGAATCGATTTCACTCTTTATGTCTTCAAGTTCTTCTTGATTTTGACTGATTTAATTCAAACCTCGTTTTGTAGAACTTGGTTTTGATTCATTGGATTTACATGGAAATACATGTTCAAAGAACGAAGCATTTCTTGATTTCATTATCGTATTCTTGTGAATATCAGAATTTTGAGATTCATACACAAGAAATTGATATGCACTGCTGTGATGTGCATACCCAATGAAAATACATTCAATCGTTTTTGGACCTATTTTCATTTTCTTGGGTAAAGGTACAATCACCTTAGTGGGACACCCCCACACTTTCAAGTATTTGTAGGAAGGTATTTTACCTTTTCACAATTTAGAGGGCATCTTCTCGATCTTCTTCCGGGGTACCTTGTTTAACAGGTAATTAGCCGATAATATGGCTTTACCCCACATGTTTTGTGCAAAACCAGAACTGATTAACATTGCGTTCATCATTTCTTTTAAAGTTCTATTTTTCCATTCTGTCATTCTATTGGATTGTGGAGAATAAGGGGAAATGGCCTCATGAATAATACCATGTTTATCAAAAAAAGTACCGAATGGTTCTATATATTCACCAGTCGCTTCTAACCATCTTAATTTTATTATTAAGCTGGTTTTCTACCTTTTGCTTATAGAGAATAAATTTCTCTATAGCTTCATCTTTACTTTTCTTCAAATATACATAGCAGTATTTTGTACTATCATCTATAAAAGTAATAAAATATTTATTTTCACCTCTTATTTGAATAAACTTTAAATCACATACATAAGCGTGAATTAATTTAGGGGATTCAGTTTTTCTTTCAACTGATTGAAACGTTGGCCTTGTCAACTTTGCCTCAACACAAGTTTCACACATGTGGTTGGAATCAATATGAAACTTGGGTATGTGGTTTGAGTTAATTAATCTACGTAATATATCATAATTAACATGTCTTAATTTACCGTGCCATAGATTAGAAGACTCAAGCATGTAGACAAAAGAAATGCTAGCTTTATAAGCATTATTAGAGGGTTTTATAACAGCCATTACATTCATCTTTCACATGTTATCAGTACATATATAGCCTTTTCCAACAAATACACCTTGTTTGGAAAAAAATAACCTTGTGGGATTCAAACACCATCTTGAATTCATGTCTGCTCAACGGTGTTCCAAAAATTTGATTCTTTCTCAGCTCAGGTACAACACGTTTTGCAGTTTAACCTCTTTTCCTGAAGTCATCTCTAGATGCACAGTTCAATGCCCTTCGATCTCAGGGTAGAATGGTTCCATTATAAATTTCTCCTCCAACTTTCATAGTCAACTCAAAGAAAGCAGATATGTTTGCACAGATATGTTTGGTGGCTCCAATGTCTATATACCATGCTTTGGAATTGATATCCACCATGTTAACTTTGTTGTTGGTCCAAAGATGTTAGTGGTCCAAATGTTATCATTGACAAAGACACAAGAGGTGTGAAGTCGCAGACAAAGAAAACCAGCCGAAAGTAGCAGACAAAGGAAATGAAAAAACCATGCGGCTTCTTTTTATCATGCCTCATTTATGTTTATTGCTTTTGTGTTTTTTTGTCATGAGGTTAGAGTTTGTACTATAAATACGAACTCGTTGTAATGACATCATAAGAAGTTTTCTAATAAACACAAGTTTTGTTTCCTTCGTCCTACAATTTCATTTTACGATTCGGTATCAAAGCCAGTGTTTTCCAAACCCTAATAAATACATAGTCTCTGTCACTTCCGCCTTGATTCCGGCACCATTACTACTCCTCCAATGCCGAAACCAGTCCCAAAACGTAGCCTATATTCTCCTCTATCAGATTAGCTCCACATCGGATATTTTTCCAGCCACCACACGCCTCCACGCGCCGTCGCCGGAAAATGCAACCAGGGGCGGTTTTTTGCCCTTTTCGGGTGCGTTTGGCATCAGAATTGCTGGAAACCACCACCATTGCGATCGTCATGATGAGAGATTTTTGCACATAGGTCTTACATCCCTGGTACTGCCGCCACGCACTGCCACCACGCGCCAGCCAAGCGCCGCCGCTGCTGCCACCGCAGCCCGGAGTCAGAATCTTCATCTCGATTTGCTCATCGTAACTGTTCGACCGGTTTTAGTTGATTCCGTGTCATTTAATATATATTGATGTTTTATCGAATAATGATGAATTATTTGATTGGGTTTATCGTATTTGCCTTAACTTGGGTATCCAATTAGGCGTTATTGATGTTGTTTGTGAATTGGGTAGTGATGATGAAGTGTTGAGACATGTGAATTTACATGTGATTGTGTTTTGTGGGTTTTATTATTGCTGTAATCAGTTGTGATTTAAGCTGCTGTGTAAGGAATGTCAGGCACATGTGACAGTGCAGTTAAACAAGAATTGGAGATCTTGAAGAACGTCAATTCTGAGGTGCTTGAAGCCTTGGTAGAGCTCATAAAGGGAGCGGATACCTCAACCTCGGTTGTTGTCCCTACTGTTGTTGCTCCGATCAAACTTGATCTTCCACCGATCGATTTGAAACATGATGAATCGGCTACATATCTTAGCTAGTCTCGCAGGATTGAGACCATCTTAGTAGGGCGAAACCTAAATGGCTTCCTGAAGGAATCAAGTAGTGACATCTCTTCCACTACGGAGTGAATAATTACTCATGCTCACCTATATATCTGGTTTCTGAACTCAATGGCTGCATCTGTTGCTTCTACTGTGGATGGCCTTAGGACTGTGAGTGCAATGTGGGCTAGTCTGAAGACCACCTATTCCGGAACTAAAAACCAGATGAGGGTATTTCAACTTCAGCTGGAGATCGATGCAGAGGTACATGGGGGAAGTCTATTCA
>JAOWBN010243452.1:0-11955 GCA_028565015.1 Pinguicula moranensis | reverse complement strand
TAATTTTATTCGGGGGTCAAAAACGATTGCAAAAAGATAAAGCATTGGTATATCTAGAAGATATTTAGACCATTTTGTTGAAATAGTATCTATAAGAGGTACAAAATTGTCGTCCTCTTTAAAATTAACTAGAATAGCTCATACGTTAACACAAATAGACACAACAAGGTGACTAATTGGTTTATATACATATGGTAATAATTTAGTATATTCATTAAAATATTTTAATAATTCTAAAAGTTTTTCGATTTCTACCCAATCATTAGTTTTTAAATATATATTTTGATACCTATTGTTCATAAAATTAACTAATAATTCTTTATAAGGTACTATTTGTTGAAGTAAAGTATATGTTGAGTTCCAACGGTTAGACACGTCTAAAGAAAATTCTATTGGCCTAACATTATTATTTTTACAAAATCTAAACCAATCTTTCATTACTTTATATTTACTCACTAAATTTTTTATAGTACGTTTAATTGGGTTAACATTTAAATCTATAAGTTTAAGAGCATCTTGTACGCATAAATTAATAATATGACACATACGACGAATATGAAAAAAACGATCATTAAATATAGAATCACATAGTTTCTTTAAATCTTCTACACTAGCAATATTGTTAGAGGCATTATCAAAAGATACAGTATGTATTTTTCTACTTAAATTAAATTCTTCTAAAATTAACATAAGCATAGTAGTTAATTTTGTGCCGTGTGTGCATCATCAAACAATCGAAGTGTTATTATTCTCTTTTATATTCTCCATTAATCATCAATCCAATGACACGTAAGACCCATGTAACTATATTTTTGCCCTTTGTCCGACCATATATCACTACATATAGAAACTTTATGTTTTAAAGATGAAAAAATATCACACAATTTACTTTTTCTTTTAGCATAAATTTTTGTAACATCTCTAGTGTGTGTTTCATGTGAAATTTTAGTATATGCGGATTGTAAACACGTATGCACATAAGTTTCTAAATTTAAACTTTCTGCAAAACTAAACGGAAGAGATTCCGAACAAACAAGGTCTACGAGACCTTCCCTATTTCTGGCTTGATTAAATCTAAATAATTGGGAGTTAGAAGACGTACCTCCGGATCCAGATCCAGCGCCGGATCTACCTGCGTTTGCCACATACCACAAAGTACCACTAGAAATTTGACGTGTGTAGGATCTATACCAAACTCACTTGGGTGCTTTTTCATTAAATGTCTCGAAAATGAGCCATAACCACTACCTATAAATTATAAAAATAATAATATTATTTGTATTTAAAAAATAAAAAAATAAAAAGATTGTTAAATAATAATTACAGAACGTACCTTTCTTGTGTTGGAAACAAGTTGAACATAATCGACATTTGACAATAAAATAGTCGAGTCCCCTCTCAGGATTTGGAAGTTTATCAAAAAAAATCTGTAAAGATGCAGAAGCTACTCATTTGTTGAGATATACCTCCCTCATGTTGATGTTGCAGAACCATTGGAGGTGGAGCCAGAGAGGCTGGTAGTTCTCATTTACATCTACCACATTCTCGAAGAATTGAAGAAAATGGCGATAGTAAATCTTCCGTCCCCAAAGTCATCAGTAGAAGCGACGGGGTGTTGGAGTCGTGCAACTAAAAATTCATATCGATCAATTTATGAAAATCAAGATCAACCTTGAAATCGTTGGGAGTAATCACTCTCTTAGACATGGCTTTGAGTATAGTATAGTATAGTATAGTGTAATTTAGGTAAGTGAAATTAAAAGTGAATAAGTGTAGTATGAAAAATTGTATGAAAAAATAAAATTGTAGAAGAACAAAAATAAATTGGTGAAAAAAATCTTGTAAGTAGTAAGAGTAATAGCTTGGATTGAGAGAGAGTAGAGTATTAAGTAAGAAAAGAGAGTGAAAAATTGAGTTAAGTGTGAAAAATAAAAGGTTGAAAGGATATTTATAGGGGTAGAATTTAAATTATAATATATACAAATATATATATATATATAAATGCTATACTAGCCGTTGGGCATGGTGGGCCTCGTGCCGCACGGCGGGCCAGCTCGGGCAACTTTTTTAAATTTATTTTTTATTTTTTTATTTTTTTGAAGATGTTTGTTTTCCCGTTCAGGGCACGGCGGGTCACGGGTTGACCCGCCAAAAAATTCACTTTTTCGGCGGGCTTCTGTCGTGCCACCTGGCGGGTCAGGCACATCGGGTCCCGGTGTCCTTTTTAAATCCGGGTCTGACCGGGTTACTCGCCGGGCTACCCGGATTTTTTCGGACCAGCCATGCCGCAGGGTCGCGTTTACGCGACCCGGGCATGGCCTTTCGCAGGCGGGTGGCCTGTCGCCCGCTGGCACGGGGACTGTTGTGCCCGCGGCATTCCGGGACCGGGCCAGGCGCGAGCCAAGGTTCATTTTGCCCGTCTCTAGGTAGGGTGATAATGGATTTCCATGCCTAAGCCCTTGCCCTGAGCGGAAAAAACCCAAGTAGGTTCCATTCATCTGAACCAAAAACCATTGATTTTTCTCACATCTCATGAAAATATCTCTCGCCTCCTGGTTAAAGCCTTTAGCCTGTAGCATTTGCTCTAGAAATGACCATCATACTCTATCATAGGACTTTGACATATCCAATTTGATCATAATGTTGCCACCCAGCCTCTTGTTATTAATAGTCTGAGTTAGTTCTTGGGCTAAGGTGATCTGATCGAAGATACTCCTACCTTTTACAAAAGTTCTTTGCTCTTCGGTGATTAGTTTTCCTATCACTTTTGAGATTCTTCTGACCAAGACCTTAGCCGCCACCTAATACGTGCCTGAGCACAGGCTGATCGACCAAAATTTATCGAAATCGTGGGGGTTCTTTACTTTAGCCATAAGTGCTGGGATGTTTGAATTGAAGACTCTCGGGAAGCTTGCCCCCCTCCCCGAAAAAAGCTTTGGACGGCATCCACTAAATCCCGTCCAGTGATGTCCCAGGTAGACTTGAAGAATTCTTAATTTTACAAAATCATCAGTACCTGGGGTACTATGGCCTGGAATTGTTCTAAGAGACTCTTTGATTTCCTCCCTCGAAGGGATACAACAAATACTATTATTATTTTCCTGGTTTAGCTTGTCCACAAATAACCCACTGAGATCCCTAGCCTCCGTATACCCCTTCGTGCCCTTAAGGGTCTCTTCGAAAAAAACCACAGCCTCCTCGTGCACCTTTTTCGCTCCTTCCAGGGTGTGCCCATTTGGGAGGTTCATGCGAGTGATAATATTCTTATTTCGTTTAGAATTAATCAACACATGGAAAGTCTCATATTCTTATCCCCCTCTTGAATCCAACTCTTTTTCGCCAACTGAGCCAACCTTACTCTTTCTCATTCCTTCCATTCACTTAACTCTAATTTTGTAGCTATCAGTTCATTGTCTAGTAGCAAATTGAACTGTTCCTGAAGTTCATCATCAATCTCTTCCATTCTCTATTTCAATTGTTGGATCCTGTATCCAACGCGTCCAAAGGAGAGCTTGTTCTACTCCCTCAGACACACGCGCATATTCTTGAACTTACCTCCTAGATTTAGCATGATGTCCGTACTTCTCACATCATTCCAATCCTCTTTCACTACATTCCAAAAAGAATTTGTTCTCGTTCACATATTCTAAAATGCCAAATACCATATCTCGTCTTCGGATCCTCTAGGGACACTACCATCGGATTATGATCTGATGACTTCCTCGGTAGAAGTCTATAAGAAGCAGTCCCTTTCCAGCTAAGGAAGCCATTATTTACCATGACTCTATCCAGTTTAGCCCAAATCCTTACAGTACACCTCTGTCCATTACACCATGAGAATTTCAGCCCTTCATAGTCCAGCTCCACCAGATTGCATGAATTCAGGTATTCAGTAAACTCTCTCATTGGCGTTGCATACCGTACAATACCCCCGCATTTCTCTGCATTTGATCGGATGATATTGAAATCCCCCAGCACTACCCAGGGTGAGTTTCCTGGATTAATATCCACCAGGTATCTCCCTAAGTTTTCTTCGCGAAGGCGAATAGCATTTGCCATATACAAAAGAGACCATAAATCTCTCACTTTCCTGTTTATACCATCCAGTGATGGCTTGATCACAATAGCTAATTAATTCAAACTCCCATTCTTCCTTCTAGAAACCCAAATTTTTCCACTAGCACCTTCATTCGAAGTATAAAAGGAGAATTCAATGAGGTTAGATAACCTCGCCATATAGCTGACTTGATGAAAGGGTTCTGCTATCGCAAATAAACCCATATCAAAGCAATTCAGCATATCGCATAACTTTTTCCTATACTTCCCTAACCCCTGAATATTCCAATATAAAAATTTATTCGACATAGGGAGAAGAGTACCTTGTCAACTTGATCAATAAACTAGTAGATCTTTTTTCTTTATTTGTTACCTTCATGTTGTGTATTTCCGTATCCGAGTCAAGCGCTTTCCTTGACCCTGGGTAGGAAGACCGCCTTCCATTTTCGGGTAAGATAGAAGGTCCCTTTCCTTCCATTTTTGGGTAAGATAGAAGGTCCCGTTCCTCCGGATCTGAATCCTACACGTCAAACTGTATTGAAACCAAACCTGCCCTATTCAGCCATTCTTCTGTGGGTCCCTCTTGACCCTGTGAGGAAACTAGTAACATGAAACCCGCAATCAAAACCAAAATAGGGATAGGAATTAGATCAGTAATATTATCAGGGACTCCATGTAGCATCGCTGTCTGGTGTATAATTTCTTGGGCCATGTCTTTTGGGTTGTTTCCTGCCTCATCCGACTGTAGGCCCATCTTGTTTACTAGGCTCACATTCTCCTTCTTTAAAATTGGGCTACTACGTTGCTGGCCCAATTGTTGGCTATTAGTTTCTTCTGTCCTCCTCCGAATAGGTCCCGTATTCCCCAAATTTTCTGTCGCCAATTTCTCCGCCTTCTCCCTATTGAATAACACCTGTCTTTTCCCTTCCTTCTTTTGCTTCCCATACCTCAAAATAGGGGGTTTATCTGATTGGATATACTCTGTTCTCCACTATCCAGCCGATCCTCCTAGAATTTTCCTGCAATTTTCCCAAGGTCAATTGATGCAAACTGAGCCGAGTTATCTGCTTCCTTATCCTCCGGGTTTTTAATCACATCCGTCGAAGTCATCGAAGCAATCCTAACTATTTCTTCTTTCTGCGCCAGTGCCCTTTGTTTTTCAATCAATTCCTAAGCGATATTAGCCGCTACCTTGCTACCCTGACTTTTTCCTTGGGCCCTTTGCTAATTTATCTCTGCCCGTGCCTTGTTAATTTTTTGCTTGGCCATCAAAAATTCCTATAAGATCCACCACAGTCACCGTGATGGTTTTTAACTGCTCATTTACTTTCTTTTTTCTATTCCTCCAAAGCTCCGACTTCCCTAACTGATGACCTTTGGCTCATTAAGATGTGTTCTTAATGCCACCTCTCTACCATAACTAACGAAAAGGCTACTATGCTTATTAGATATTGTTGAAGTATCATAATCAGCTTCATTCACCAGAGAAACACACTGATCCAGCCTTAAATTGTCATGTAAACTGGGATGCTCAGCCAGTTCTTGCTGCACAGAGTAAACAGGATGCAGAGTGCTCTGCTTCTTATGAAGAGAAAGGCTTTGGACGCCAGAATGGCATTTTTCTGAAGATGCACTTTTATTAGTTAGTTATGGCCACGTGTTGGATCCTGGGTGAATGATGGTTTTTTCATCCGATGATCTTTTTTTTGGTTCGAGATATAAATTCATCGAGTGATTCAATTGTAATTGTACAGGAGATTTATGATAAATAAAAAAAAGTCAAAACCAGGAGAAAGTTTCTCCTGGTGAAAAATACTCGAGCTCATTTGCATCTTGATGATTCTTCTTTTGTTCGTTCACTCAATTCAATTTTACAAGATGGTATCAGAGCAGGTAGGAATGCATTGAATCTGCTAACACAACCGCTGCTTCTTTTGGTTTAACTGATTTGTGGGTTCTGTTTGAAAATGGCAATTATTGAAACGGAGAAAGAGCTGGAACTGATGGTGATCAGATGCAAGAAAAGGCTAGATGATTTGATGGAAGAAGAGTTGCAAGTACATGGTTCTGATAGTCCAGATATGCAACTCGTGTCTATAATGCTGAATGATTCCAATTTCTTAATCTGGAGAAGTGCGGTGGTGTCCGCACTTGAGGCTAAGCTTAAAATCGGACTAATTGATGGATCTTTGGAAATACCTAATGAGGACTCAGATTTATATTTGATGTGGAAAAGAGCAAATAGTTTAGTTTGCTCGTGGAATTTTAATTATATCCAACTTGATTTAATGAAAACCTTTGTGTTTGTGTCTGATGCAAGAAAACTATGGTTAAGTCTTGAGAGGAGATTTGGCACTACCAATTTGCCTTATCTTTTTTAGTTGAAGAGAAGTGTAGCCTTGCTTAGACAAGGAGATTCAAGTGTGTGTGAATTTTTTGGGAAGTTAAAGCTCATATGGGATCAATATGAGCAATTGAGGCTATTGCCTTATATTGAAGGGGATACTGGATTGTTTCTGGAAAGAAGGGAGAATGAGGATCGAGTAATGAAATTCTTAATGGGGCTAAATGATATTTATGAAGCTGAAAAGGTCATGTTATTAGATCTAATCCAATTCCTGATATAGATGTGGTTTACAACGTTATTATCACTGGTGAAAGACAAAGGCAAGTAAGCATCAACATTACTGCTACACATGATGGTTTAAATGCTGCAATGCTTGCCAAGAACAGTACCTGGAAAAGAGATATTGTAGGTGGAAGTAAAGGTGATAAAGGTCTTCAAAAATGTAGTCACTGCACGAAGACAGGGCACAGTGCTGATGAATGTTTTAAATTGAAGGGATATCCAGAAGGTTGGGCTGAAAAGAGGCAATTGAAGAGTGTTCATTGCACTAAAACTGGTCACACTTCTGAAAACTGCTACAGGCTGAAAGGTTTCCTAGATGAATGGTTTGATCAAAAGCGTAAGGAGAAACAAAATTATTCTGCTCATCAGGTAGACTATCTTAGCAATCTTTCACTCTGCTATACACTGCAGGAGATAAGATTAGTGACTTGTATGCAATGATGGAAACCATGAAACAGGAACTGAACAAATTGTCTAAAGGAAAAAATGTGGTTGAGCAGGGAAATAAGATGATGATGAACATGACTCACTTTGATGTACAAAAAGTTTACATTCTTCATTCTCATCTCACACTGATGTTGTTCAGCAGGAATGGATAATTGATACAGGCGCGACAAATCACATGTGCACTGATGACAAAATTCTAACAAACATACATCCCTTTTACAGCTTGACACCGGTTTGGTTACCGGATGATAGTGTGAGATCAGTTAAATGCAGTGGAGATATGATTCTGTTCGGGGATTTATGTTTGAAGTCCTGTTTATTCTTGCCTAGCTTTAAGTATAACCTATTGTCTGTCAGAAAACTATCCGTGCAATCAAACTTAGGTGAAATATTTCCTCCCTAACTGCTGTGTGATGCAGAACCTTAGAACAAGGTGGATCATTGCAGTTAGAAGAGTAAAGAAAGAATTATATTTCTTGTGTGCAGATTCTTTTGATGTAGCCACAATTCAAAAAGGGGAAATAGCCTTCACTTCTTACCTGTAGCCTATGAAAAGTCTATGTGTAGATATTCTAGAACAGAACTATTTGGTTGAAGCTTGTACTGTTATGACTGGTAGTCTATTACACAGCCGTTTAGGCCATCCATCTTTTGATGTAATGCAACAATTAAAGATTTTTGATGATGTTGTTGTGAATAAAGCTGAAATTAAGTTGTGTGAAATTGCCCTGTTTCAAAATAGAGTCGCCTTTCTTTTATGGACAGTGTGCACCGTTCTGCAGCATGTTTTGAGCTTGTTCACATGGATGTTTGCGGTCCATATAGACTCCATTCTATCACCATGTGTCAGTTTTTTCTTACAATAGTTGATGACCACAGTCACTGCACATGGACTTATCTGCTTAGACACAAAAATCATGTCTCTGACTTGATCAAAATCTTTTATCAGATGATAAAGACACAGATTAATAAACAAATTAAAGTGATCAGGACTGATAATGGATCCGAGTTTTTGAATACTAGTTGTATGCAGTTCTTTCAGGATAATGGGATTGTTCATCAACGGAATCACCCTTACATACCGCAACAAAATGGATTGATGGAATGCAAGCATAGGACATTGTTGCATGTGGCAAGAGCGCTGCTTTTTCAGGCTCATATTCCCAAGAAATTCTAGGGTGAGGCTATCCTTAAAGCTACACGTCTCTTTAACAGGTGGCCAAGCCGAGTTTTGAAATGTCAAACTCCATTTGAAGTCCTAAATCTCACAGAACCGGATCTGAGCAGATTGAGAGTTTTCGGTTGTTCTGTTTTGTCCTAGATTCAAGACCTGGAAAGGATAAGTTTGATCAAAGAGCCTTGCAAGGCATATTTCTTGGTTGTCCCTCAGATCAAAAGAAGTACAAGATTTATGTTATTGCTTCCAGAAAGCTGATTGTTTCCCGAGAAGTCAAATTTTTTGAGAACAAATTCTTGACATCTATTTGTCCTGCTGATCAAGTTCCAATGCCCCAATATGCTCCCTTGTCTGCTGATGAAAATTTAATGCCTCGATCTCACTCTGACATATCTGAATGCTCATCTTTGCGCAGGGATTCAACTGCTGCCTCTGATGATCTGGCAGTACCTCCTGCATTACAATATGATGTTGTTGGACCATCTCCTATGGCTCATCATCCCTCTGATGAGCCTTCTCTCCGGCGTAGCACAAGACATATCACAACCCCATCTTGGACGAATGACTTTTATATGATCTCATCCACTGCAATAGATTCTGATGACATCTATAGGTAGCGCCCTTCTGATGACAATTGTTGGTTTTCCAGTGATCACTGCTCCTTTATTGCAAATATATCAGCAATACAGGAAACTGAACATTTCAGTCAGGCCAGCCATGATGCTAAGTGGATTTCAGCTATGCAACAGGAACTGCAGGCACTGGCAGAAAATCGAACCTGGGAACTTACCTCCTTACTTGCTGGAAAAAAAGGCTATTGGATCAAAGTGGCTATATCGTGTCAAGTGTAAACCTGATGGAACTGTGGACAGGTACAAAGCAAGACTATTAGCCAAGGGGTACACACAAGTTGAAGGAGAAGACTTTTATGAGATTTTCAGCCCGGTTGCCAAAGTTGTAATTGTCCGAATATTGTTTGCTCTGACAGCTTCAAAGAATTGGAGACTTCATCAGTTGGACGTGAATAATGCATTCTTGCATGGATCTATCGATGATGAGGTTTTTATGCACCCTCCGCAAGGTTATATCAAGGCTAAGAAAGGCCAAGTCTACCGCCTATTGAAGTCTCTGTATGGCCCGAAACAGGCTTCCAGACAGCGGAATATCACCTTCACCAACAGCCTATCATCTTATGGTTTTAAAAAATCCTATCATGATCCTTGTTTATTCTCTTTAATCACTTCTACGTGTCAACTGTTTCTCATTGTTTATGTTGACGACGTATTGATCACATGAGCTTCTGTGGATGAGATGTGCAAGGTTAAGACTTTCTTGGATCAAGCATTCAGTATTAAAGATTTAGGAGAGGCAAAATACTTTCTTGGTATGGAGATAGCAAGATCTGAAGCAGGTATGTATATTAGCCAGCGCACATATGTTCATGATTTACTTACTGATACAGGACATCTAAACTGTAAACCTACTTCTACTCCATTGTGATCTCAAGTTTCCTTCTATTGATCAAGATGATTCCCCACTTTATCATAATACGGAGAAATACATAAGGGTTGTTGGCAGATTGCTTTACTTGAATTTTACTGGACCAGACATCACTTATACAGTCCAGCAGTTGAGCCAATATGTTCAGCAGCCTCATGATTCTCATTGGCATGTTGTTTTACATGTGCTCAGATACTTATCATGGAGCCGGACACTCGGTTTGTTTTATTCTAGTTCTCCTTCTCATTTGACAGCCTATTGTGATGCGGATTGGGGAAGTTGTAGAACTTCTCGCCATTGTTTGACTGGTTATTGCATTTTTATTGGTTCTAGTCTTATTTCTTGGAAGACAAAAAAGCAAACTACCATTGCTTGTTCCTCTGCAGAAGCAGAATATCGTGCTATGGCCATTACTGTTCGAGAGCTTCAATATATCGTGTTTATGCTTGTTGATTTTCAAGTTACTCCTACTCTTTCTATATCTCTTTGGTGCGACAATCGAGCTGCATTGGATATCACTACAAATCCGGTGTTTCATAAACGGACAAAACATATTGAGATCGATTGTCTTGTTGTTCGTGATCAGTTTAAATGTGGCCTCATCAATCCGCAATACATCCCTTCTCTTCATCAACTAGGTGACGTGTTTACGAAGGCTCTTCCAGCCGCTGGTTTTCGCTCAATTTCTTGGCAAGATGAGCTTGTGGAATGCTCATCTTGAGTAGGAGGTGTTGAAGTATCATAATCAGTTTCATTCACCGGAGAAACACACTGATGCGGCCTCAAATTGTCATGTAAACTTGGTTGCTCAGCCAGTTCTTGCTGCGCAAAGTAAACAGGATGCAGAGTGCTCTGCTTCTTATGAAGAGAAAGATGCTGGACGCCAGAATGGCATTTTTCCTGAAGAAATAGAAATCAAGAGCGGTAGTGTATGGTGCCATGCAGCTTTGAAGACTCATTTCTGATGAGCCTTTATTGACTGAGATGGCTTCTTTGCATTGTATCTGATGTCGATGATGTGGATGACAGGATCGACGGATCCGGATGACAAATGCAGACCGTTGGGCGACCAACACTGGTTTATGAGGGCCGACTGTGATTCGCTGCTTTCTTGCTTGAAGCCAAAGGTATGAATCTCATCTTGCCTCAATCTGACATCAAACAGTCTGAGCTGCCGCTCTGGAATCCTAAAATGGTAGCAATCCAAGAAATTCAGCACCCGAAAATGTTTATGATTGTTCCAAACGACGATTTTATGTACACTTACCCTGTCTGGACCATGAAGAGGTTGAAATCACACGGATTGGCTAGAACACTCATGCATTTGGCTTCTGTTTGGCGTTTGTATTCCACTTTTTCAGCTAAGACATCGAATGCTATGATCCGCTTGTCTGCACCGGCAGATAGCACGATGTTCTTGTGCTGCATTGCAGCAACTCCCATCACAGCAGAGGAATGATACTGTCTATGTAATGCATGTGTTTTCCAAGAGTTTTCTTCGTCTTGCTCCGACCAAAGGATAACAGCATGATCACTTCCACCAGTAATAAATGACTTTTCATCCCATGGTAGGAACTTTAAGCTGTTGATGATGCCTCTGAGGTGAGGCTTTTCTTTCATAAAAGTCACACGAGCCCGCTGCAAGTTATTATTGTTTCAGGAAGTGGACTTACGCAAGGTAATAGGTAATACCATAGGAGAGATCAAGGGTCAAGAAATAAATGAAAAATAGATGGAACGATATCAGCATTTGACGAATCAAGATTTTGGAAAATCCGAGGAAAAAAGATTAACGGCAAGCAAAACTGAAATTTGGTCATGCTTAACTTTTGATTTCGGGACAGCCGAAGAACTAGAACTATGTCACCTGGTTAAGGCCACCCTGCTTCCCATTTTTGTCAATACAAGATTATCGAATCAGGACACCGTACGCGATGCATTTCAACACATAATTAGCAGCACTGTATCAGCAAAGTAAGAATGAATTAGCCCATCTACCTCTTTCTTGTTCAGATTCAATATTGATACTTGAGAGTCTCCTTCATCAGCACTATACGCGGAAAAGAGTTTGTCTCCTTGCGGATGCCAAGCTATGTCTTCTGGCCATCTACGCTTGTCCGATAGGCAATCTGTGGAACTTAGTAGA
>JAOWBN010243441.1:0-11955 GCA_028565015.1 Pinguicula moranensis | reverse complement strand
CTGTACAGATCCTGCGGCCCGAGATGGCCCGAACTCGCAACCGGAATCAGGCTGTTGTAGCAAGAATCCGGGTACAGCGTGTAGCCGCAGATCGCTCTGATGGCCGCGGAAATGGAGCCGCCTCCAGCTGCGGATTTGTTGTTGTCTCGGTTTGCGAGGGTGCCGAATACGGCGGCTATCACGACGGCGACGAGGACGACGGAGGAGAGGGCGATGATCGTGATGCGTTTTCGGGTTTTCCGGCGGGCCATGAGGCGTTCGTGCTCGGTTTCGTCGAGCTTGCCGTAAGAGTTGAGAGTAGCCATTGTGATGGAGAATTTGTTTGTTCAATGGCCTTCTCTGATATGGCATGTGGTGCAATGGAGTCGTATATATAGTCACTGGTGAGATGGGGGGATTTTTGTTTTACGTGCAAGGCATGATAGGGAGGTCCAAGTAGGAGTGGGGGTCATGTTTTTTTTGATAGGTACTGATAGGGGATAAAATCCAAGTCAAAAGCAATTCTTTTTTTTTTCATAAGAGAATTTGTTGGGAAATAGGGGATAAAATCCAAGTCAAAAGCAATTCTTTGATTTAGATAATTTTGGCTTGGTCTATAATTAGCTGTAATACACCAAATTCACAATTATATTGAGCTGGGGTGGAGTCGGGGCGCCCCAAATTTTTTATTTTTTAAGTGTAAATACCAACTTTGCTCCACACAAGTGTTTTGCTCGCCAAATATGTGCCGCTCTATGTCTCAGTCTCGCTAAGGGTGTTTGGTGATTTTGGCAGTAGCGGGTGTTCACTACCCGCTTCCGCCACCGTTATGGTAACAGGTAATGTGGCGGCCATTGACACCGTTACCTATTATTCATTATCCGCCAAAATTATTAATTAGAAAAATATTTTTTTTTTTGAAAAATCATTCATCCATTACCTTCATAAACATGCAATGTCGGGAAAAATAACGATTATTCTGCAGGCTAATTCCTAGGTGAATTGCTAGGAAGAAAAATAGAAAATTTTAAAAAATTAGAGAAAAGAGTCTCTAGTGTTTCAATAATATTCAATAATTTAATGATGCAAACTAAATTCATAAGCCAGATTTTTATAGCCAAAATTCGAGGATATCCGTATTTTGCCAAAGTAGCAAAATCCCAAAAATCACTCCAAATAAAAGTACAAAATAATCTAAGCAATATGCTAGAAATTTGGCCCAAATCGGGTTTAAATGGCTTTCCTAACTGACAGATGATTTATTATCAAAAATAGTAAAAAGAACTAAAATTAATGTTTTGGAAGGGAAACAACAAAATTTGGGGCCGAAGAGACGTTTTTGCGTGCGCGTCGAAGAGACGTTTTTGAATTAGGGTCTTATGCACGATTCTGATAATCGTAGCAAAAGTTATGGACAAAATACTGAAACATGCGCCAATAAGAAAAATGGCACAATTACTTTCTAATTTTGCGCTAATATGCTACCTCATGGTATTTTAGTGTCATCAAGGTAGTATTTGACAACTCAGCATCATCATCGACCTGCATCAACATGATACGAAAATAATGCAATAAGGCAAAAAATATATCGAATTCCCGCAACATTCCAAGTTCCAACACAATTTCATAAATATATAAATCAAATGTTTATGTTTCAAATCGAAGTGGCGAAGTCTATATTGTATGTCAACCTAGAAGACAGGTCATGATTTGTTGTGAAGTTTCAGTTAACTCTACATACCACATAAAACATAATAAGGTACAAGTTAGAACGTATGAGAAAGAAAAGCAAAGATTAAAGTTATAGTATGAAATAATTTAACTTGAAATTATTACCTGTATCCAAAATGTATGTTTGTGAATCCTCTATACAATCCATAATCTCTATCTCTTTGGAAGTGGTATGCAACCAATTCTGTGCACAAGTGAGGGCTTCGGCTATGTTGGGGCCCAAAGAACTACGGTTAGCATCCAAAACTCGTCCCCCGAAACTAAAGACAACTTCCGATGGTACAGTAAAATCAAAATGGCTAGCACATCTCTTTCTATTTGTACTAGCACTGGATACGTGGATTCATTAGCCTTCCTCCAAGTTAGAATATCGAAGCTTTTCATGGCCGACACACACTTATCACCCAAATATCTCTCCAACTCTTATTTTGGGTCCACCCTTTGTCTCCTCCTTGAAAGAGTTAAAACCCTCCAACATGTCTTCCTCGAGTGAGTCACTCATCCTCAAATCAACTTGTCGGGAAGATGATGCAACGTATAGCTCGCTATAGTCTTCAAAGACCCATTGCACAGAACTCGTAACAAGGGCAGCCGCCATATCAATCGTTTTATGGTCCATGGTTAATGAAAACCAATTCCTGAACCAAATGGACTTAGTTTGAGGATCCAAGATAGTAGTAACAATCAAGAACTTGTTCAGTGTAAGTTTTTTCTTCGGATTGAGATCCACTCGAGTGAGCGCCCCTCAATACTTGTCATACTTGGCCAACAAACTCTTGGCCATCCCACTCAAATAGGTATCATCACTCCTAGCACATACTTACTCAACTGTCTCTTGACCTTGGCTACCTCTTGCATATCACATAAAACAAAACAAATTAGACTGTTACAGAAAAGAAAAGTAATTTAAACTTAAAATTATTACCTGGAAGAAAATATGTGCAGTACACATGTTCGATGTAGAGAACTTCAGGGTAGCATCATAGAAGATCTTCAAGAAAGTCACGAAGTGCTTGACCTGCATCCAATCATTGGGTAGGGTACAGGTCCTTCTCATCATCAATAAAGTAATCTAGCAGAATACGCTCCTCTAGCATATCTTCAAGCATCATACGATACTCCACCGAGATAAACATGGTGTACGTGGAATTCCAACTCAAGTAGACATCAAGCTGCAATAACCCATTCCCTTCTATCATTTGGTTGGCTACATAGCTCTTGAAGGAGTCTAGCCTTTTCGGAGACTACTTTACATACTTGACAAGAGTTATCATCTTCTCCACAGAAGGACTCAACTTATCTAATCAGTCTTTCACAATCAAATTCAGGATGTAAGCATTGCATATCACATGTAAGTTTTGGTGGTCCATAATGATGACACCAGCCATACCTCCAAAGCGATCTATTTGTCGTCTCCTAGATTCCTCCAAAGTTGTATCGTTGTTCGTAGCATTATCCATGGTGATCGTCATGATCTTATTCAGTCCCCAGTTACCCATATAATCTTTCAACTATTTTGAGATGGAAGTTCCTTTGTGGTCACTGATCTTCTGGAAACCCAAAATCATCTTGTGTTGTACCCAACTCTGATAGATAAAGTGAGTAGTCAGATACATGTACGCAATGTTTTGTATTGAAGTCCAGGTGTCTATTGTGAATCACATTCAAGGCCCCAACTCCATCATCTTCAGCTTCAACTTATTCTTTTCATCAAGGTAAACAATCCTGCTGTATTTCATGATTGTTTGTCTAGATATGCTCTAAAAGCGGGGCTCAAGTTTGTTTAGCACCGGCAGAGCCATGGCTTTTCAACCATCCTGAAGGGCAATTCTTCCAATACCATATGCTCGACAATGGTCCGTTGTATTTCTTTTTCATCATACTTATCCACCCTCAGATCTCATATTCTCAATCCCTTCGATGATGACACTTTCTTGTGTTGGCATCTAATGTTTCAGGTCCAACCTCCTTGGTCTGCTCAAAAAGTTACGACACCCCTTTGTGGTGAGATATCATGTTCGACATGCCATACTTCTGATGGTGGATCCCAACATCTTTCTCGCAATAATTACACTTGACCATAAGATCCTCAGGATGATCATTGTCAATCCTTGTAAAATGCCCCCACATCGGCGAAGGCTTGCTAAGCTTTTGCCTTTTAGGTGGCCATGCGGCTGAGGTGTACCCACCCGTCTCATCAGGGTGCTCACGACCCATAACCTCGCAAGGAAGCAACATAGAGGAACATGATTGTCCATCTGAAAACGTTTTGAACTAAAAAATGAGTTCGAGGATGAATTCATGCACAAACATAACATGGAGTGAGAGGAGTTTAACCAAAAAAAGAAGAAAAGAGTAGGTGACCAAGCTATCAATTGGTAGTACTTCACTCTGGTGACCAATTAATGTATTTTATAAGTTATGTCTTCCATATTTCAGATCTTGATAGAACGATCAAATGAACCATAAAAAAGCTCATAAGTCCATTGCCTGAATGTTAAGCATGAGACAAGCTCTCTGTGTCCTGGAAAAGCTTGAATAAAAATATTATCATTACGAAAATAAATTTGGTAGGATATAGATATACTCATTTAGAAATAAGTATTGGACATCAATAAGAAGAAACTTTCATAAATACAAACATGCAGTAATTGAAGAGTAGTGCTAAATATGTTATATTGAAGAACAAATATTGAATTCCTTCAAGAGAAATTAGCATGAATTTTACTGCCATTCTCTTGCGATAAGAATGAATTGTACTACATAGATGTCGCTTCTTATAGTGTTCAAGCTCAATTTTTTTATAGATAAATGTTTGTATGGCCAAATGGCCCAGAATACAGAAAAACATACAACCGGGATGAGCCTATTAGGCTCATTCATTAAAGATCCAGACTCTCTGGAAATTCAAATTTGATCCCTAAAGGCCCAAGCATATTTGTTCAATTACAGATTACAGCCCAAAATTAGGCCCATTTTTGGCGCATGGCTATGCGGCCGTATCTAGAATCCCAGATCTGGGCAGTCGCGCATGGGGGCGGCGCAGACGGAGCACTATACAGGTGAGCGGCGGAGCGACGGGAGCAGTGAATCGCACATGGGCGCTGGAGCCGCGACGGCGGTGGGCCAAGTGGCGTCGAACGTCAGTGGACCGCACGGCGACAAGGACTCAACCATGGCAGCGACGGTGGCGCAAAAAGAGTTGCAGCTGGTGTAAGGTTGTCGGAATCATCGTGATGATGACGACGCGGCTGGGAGGAGGATGGAACGGTAGCTGGCCACCAGGATCTGGCAAAGGACGGATAGGAGACGCCCAAAAATGACTGGATCTGGCCGTTTCTGGTCACGGGCATGGCATGGCGGAGACTGGTGACGGACGGAGAAGAACGGTAAATGGGGTGACGGAGGGACACTGAAGGATCCACGCCCCTCCATTCACAGAGCTTGTTACGAGGCTAAGGGCCACTAGATCTGAGTGTTTCCGGCCAGGACTCGCCGGGAACGACTTCAGGAAGCTGGGGGCGGAGGTGATCTACGAGGGGATGCAAGTGTGGACTCTCCTCCGGCCACTGAAACAGAGAAACGGACGCCTCTCTCCCAAAAGAGTGCCCACCGGAGGGCAGCGGGGGCGGCGGAGGTTCTCAGAAGGGCCAAGCCCCTCCGCCTTCTGGAAATCCGGTCAGTAGGTGGGGGGAACAAGAGAGGAGGCTGTGCGGGTGCAGCCACTTGTTCAAAATTATTCATCATATAAAGATAAAGAAATTGGCATTTTTTATTGTGGACAGAACAAACATGAACATGCTTGTGGGTGCACATATCCCACAGATAAACATGACGATCTAGACCTCCGCTAGCCAAATATTGCCCATCGGAGCTAACAGCCAATGCTAGAACGTTTTTCTTAAGCTTAGTGGCACGACCTTGGAGTTCCTTTACACCATAAGACTTTAAAACTTCCTCAGAAGGCCAATTATACTTTTAGTCTGCCACTTTCGACATCCCAATGGACAATTCTCCCATCTTTGGAAGCTGAATATGCTCTTGAGTCATCCTCAGATAGAGCCATACCAGTGACTGATTGCCATTGTTTCACTAGAAAATGAAATCTTTCACTTGTTTCAGGCTTGTGAAACCTAAAGATAAGGGGATCAAGGCAGATTCAATAATGTAAATAAAAATTTCAGGAAGACAGCATTTTCTCAACAAGTTATGAGCTAAAAATTTAGCCCAATTTTGAAAAAATTACTGCCTACCCTATTCCAAGAATCCCTAAAGTTAGGCTTTCAAGCAATAAACTTTCCAATAACTAAAAATGATCATTTTTAAGATTTCAGAATTTTGTAGATATAATTTCAAACCTCTTGAAGGAGTCCAGACTCTTCAAGGTATAACTTTGGCTTCATGTTCCTGAATTTGTTAGACCACATGAAAGACCATGCTTGTTCCAAATTATCAGTATACATAATTAGAGCCTAAACCCTAAAATTCAAAACCCTAATCCCCAAATCACACAAATTAAACTCTAATGTCTTACCTAAAAATTATTTTGAAAGACAAGAATTGAAGCCACCTCTATCGCCCATTATAAATTGAATTTCAATAAGCATCCACAATACATATAGGAATATGTAACAATCCTGGTTAATATTGAAGGTTGCACCAGGCCAAGCGTGAGGATATCGCAGCATAGACGAGTTGTTTTTTATGTTTTGAGTTGAGCTTTTATTATAATGGACTGCTAAAGAATTGCACTCCTAATGTTAAAGTGTGCGAGTATATAACTCTGTATTGGATATTCGGATGGGTTCATGAAATTGAGTATTGAGATTCCTCATTCCCTGTCTATTTTCTCTTCTAACTTTCCTTCTACAACGCCGTTCTTCCTCACGGCTTCTTCTCAGGCAAACTGTCTGATTTTCTCTTCTGAAATCAGTAGTGAATCCATCTCGGTTCGTTACAATTGGTATTGGAGCTAGGTTTCACTATCCAACCATGTCTTCTGCAAAATTGCTCGAAGAGAATATGGATGTTTTTTGTGCCATACAAGATATTTCCAGAACTCTTGAAGATTTTCGCATACAGATTCTTAGGAATCAGTTACTTCGTCAGCAAGAATGGGAGGAATTGACGGAGAAGCGGGGCAAAAGAAATCAAATGCTGGGAAACCTAGTGTCACCTTGTAAATCTGTTTGGAAGCCTCCAGATCTATCGACAGAGCTTACGACATACAATTTCATCAGAAAATCAAAGAGGAAAGATTCCACTGTTGACGGGGATTCTGATGACAAAAGATGGAAGAGTGTGGGAATAATTGAGATGGACATTGATATACAACATAAGGTGAAAATTGAAGAGACTAAATATCCTTCTTCCCAAGAATTTCGTAGTTCATATGCTGAAATTGTTGGAGTTGCAAGTGAGCCTGGTAGCATTGAGAATAAAAAAGAGAGATGCAATCAACGGTCAGACTCATTGAACTATTCCCAGGTTTTAAAATCCTTTCCTGAGTTTGAAATCAGTTTTGCTGATAGTCATTTGAAGTTGAATAGCTCATATAATGTTGTGATGGGTAGTGATGAAAACTTTGTCAAAATCATGGAGGAGGATGTCACATGCTCTACTATTTCAATTCGAGAATTGGCTGTGATGATTACAGTTGAGGTCTATGAATTGTTTCTGCATGTTTTTGATCCCGGAGGTTATGTAGTGATTTATCTCAATGCGACAAATCTAAACCCATCAAGAACATACGACCTGGCTTCGAAGAGTGATGGAATTCTTATTTTTGAGTGTATAAATGCTTCAGTTAGAGAACAATCTGGAGTTTTGTATATAGATGAAATGAAGTCGTCAGTGTCAGAGGAGACTTGGTATTTGGTGGAATGCTCTTTGAGCTATTCTCAACCTATAACAAAGGAAGTTGTTGGTTGGAACCACACTGGGATTCTTAAGTTGAGAGGATATGGGAAATTGTCTAAAGTCTTCGATCCAGGAGAGATGGACGATGGAGAGTTATCCTATGTCACAATTCTAGCTGTACATTCCACCCTGAACCGTGGAATATATGAAGAAGGGAAATTGATAACTGGCCTTAATGTTGAGATGTATCATCAGATGTCTTCCGTATATTTGGCTGAATTATTCCAGGAGGATTATGCTAATGGTGAGGGTTGGTATTTGATGAAAACTAAGTTTCTTAGTTTACTTAGTTTCACTTCGAGTTATGCACTGAAGTTGTTACCGGACATTGTTACATACTTCAGGTTGCTAAATGATTGTTTTGAGGTGAAAAGGAGTTCTGAGGCTTTAAGGTTGATTGATGAAATGAGGGGGGAAATTGAAAAGGTCAGTGAGGAAGTTGGGAAGATAGAAGAGGTGCGGTATCCAACTGAATGTGTCACCTACAATACTTTAATTAGTGGATTCTGTAAAGCAGTTGATATAGCAGAGGCTTTTAGGATGTTGAATCAAATGTGTATGATAAGATTGAAAAAGGATCCAGTGACACTCAACAATACTCTGCACAATTCATGCCTGGAAAGAGGACTTATTGATGCATATCAGTTGCTGAATTCTGGAAATAAGAAAATGTACATCGTTGATGGAGTGAGCTATGTTACTACTATTGTTGGATATATCAAAGAAGAAAATTATGACAGAACTATGAAGGTTTGGGATGCCATTAAGATCACAGAGATCTTTCCTTCACTTATCACGCATAACTCTATGATTGGGGGATTTTGCAAATTGGGTAAGACTGATCGGGCTATAACTAAGATGAATGAACTTTTGGAGAATGATTTGGCTTCCAATGAGATCACATACAATATCATTATACATGGGTACTGCTGGGAGAGAAACAATGAAAAAATATCTCAATTTCACAACAAGATGATTGAAAAGTCGCATAAACCTGATATCTATTCTTGCAACCTTCTTCTCCAAGATTTGTGGTGGAGAGAGAGAGTGCTTGATAGAGCTACCAAATTCTTCAAGACATCAGTCTCAAAAAGGAAGAACTTTGATGTTGTGATTTACAATACATCAACTGCAAGCATACACAAAGAAGTGAGACTTGAGGTAGCTTTAAGCTTTCTTAATGAAATGAAAGAAAAGGAATTAGGTACTGATATGTATACCCTCAATGTTTTGTTCCTTGCTTGTCATAATACTGGAAGAACTAAAGAAGATGATGATTTTTTTATCAAAAGTGGTTGAGAAGGACAATCCTAGTCGGTACCTGCAACTGGTTGATGATGTGTTTGTTAGTGGATATGATACTTCTTGGAAGAACAATGATAAGCTTGAAATTGTTATTCCTGCATCTGGATATCTTAATCCAGCTGATGAAGTAGAGGCTACAAGTCAGGAAATTAAAACCAAGCTGTATTGTCTCATGCATCAATTTGTTAACTGGGATAAGAATACAATTACCAGTGAGTTCTACTCTCAAACTCTAGGTATGAACCTTGAGGAATCAATACCAAGAGGTGTTGAATCAAGCATACTCGCTGAATGGGATGATATTGACAATTCTGGAGATGATGATGAATATAGAGATGCTGAAGTTGAAGTTCATGAAGGTGATGATACATCAATAGGGCCTGTGAGGGATTATCTCTACAGAAAAGTTGTAGTTGGTGGAGCATTAGCAGACAACAAAGGTGAGCTAAAAAAGGCAGTTCAGAATAAAGTGGCTGTAAAACCAACACCCATGGAGATCACTGAAATTTGCCCTGATTCTAGAAAAGTTGTTGCAGAGGAGGAAAAGCTTCTCAACAGTGAAAAAATTACTGAAAAATCTTCAAGAAAGAATGCTCCAACTTTCAGTTCAAGACTCACTGCTAGGGGCAAGGCTGCCTATGAGCTGAACAATAAAAACAAGGACCAAATAGTTGATATCGATGTTGCATATATGGATAGTGACTTGGGTGTTGTCAAAGATGTTGAAGATGTGTACAAGTACTACAAATCAGTCGAGGATGAGGGTCGTGTGCAGGATTACATGGGTTTGCAGCTTGAGAAAAACAAGAAAAAGAGAGCTATTTTGATTGATTGGTCGATGCACGTTTACTACCAATTAGTGCTTTACCCATATACACTTTACCTTACCATCCACCTAGTTGATCTATACTTAGCTGCTACCTCAATCTCTATGAGAGAGTTCCAGTTGGTGGGTTTAGGCTCACTGCTTATACCTTCCACATATGAAGAGATCTGGGCCCCTGAGGTAAATGAGTTTATTTGCGTCCCTGACAGAACTTACTCCAACCAACAAGTTCTGATTATGGAGAACGAATATGGGAAGAACTGGAATGGCAGTTAACTGTACCAATGACAAATGTCTTCCTAGTTCAATTCCTCAAAGCATCCATGGCAGCGACTAATGTTGAAAAGATTATTTATTTTCTTGCTGAGAGTGGAGTGATGAACTACAAGAATGCCTCTTTAACAGTCTATGCAGCTCTTGCACGTCAGCACTTTCCTTCCGCATATCCTTGGGGACAAGGATCCAAAAAAGGAGAAGGCAATGTAATAACCTCACCTCCAGGTAACCAGTTTCCAAGAGGAGAATGAGATGTTAGAGGGAGAAGAGGGCAGAGGTGCAGACACACCAGTTGAAATACCAGTGATGCGGTGAAGAACTCGAAGTCAGCACGATGCATTTTATTATGTTTGTTAAGTGATGTTTTCTAGTTTAAAGTATAGTCGTGTTGTGTTTAGAAATTCAGTAGGCGTGTTTGTAAGGGGTCTGACTATATATCTGATGGTAGGAGACTTTTGTAAGGGTTATGAAATATTACATTCTGGAAAAGTCTCGTCTCTATCTTCTCTTTCCCTCCCCTCTGCGATTATTCCCCTCTCTTCTCTCAAATTCTGCCTCTCCTCCCCTCTTCGTTCACTGTCCTTGCAACCCCCGTAACCAGCTGAATCTCCAGCTTGTTACAGTCGTATCCGCCGATCTTGCAATCGTCCAAGGATTCGTGGGGTAGGAGTAATGGACTTGGTGGGAAGAGGCGCAGGGTCTCAGAGATGATGTTTCGTAGGTATGGGAGCTTGGGAATGTCGGATTCAGTTATGAGGCGGTTGAGTCCTACGACATTGTCGATCTCGACTCGGGCTCGATCGAGTTTTCTCGGGTTGTTTAAGAGCGCTGACATGGCCCATTCTATTGGTAAAGATGACGTGCCTGTTCCGCCGAGGAGCATCACCTGTTGGCCGAAGAAATTTATGTTGGCCACATTAACCGATATGGTGAAAATGGATAATAATCTGGACTTACAGTTATGATCCCTTTGATTATATTGTCCGTGTAATACTCGCCGTCCGATTCTTGCAAAGCCAGCAATTCATCCATCACCGTATTCCCGCCTCGCTTCTTCCTCGCCTCCTCAATCAGAACCTGCAGAAGCGCATCAAGTTTCCCGCCAATTCTCTTCATCCGTTTTTCAAATCCTCTGAAATCGATCCATCTCAACACCGGCAGAAAATCCAACGGATTCGACACTCCGCCGATCTCGAGTACCTCCTCAATCAGATCCCGGAACTGCCTCGCCTTCTCCTCGTCTGCCTCTTCCCCGAAATACCGCTCTCCGGTCGCCATTCTCATGATAATATTGAAGGTCAACTGGAACAGCAGAGGCCTCAATTTAATTCTCCCCGAATTCTTCTCCAAAATGCTACAGATGCTCCGCACCATTAATCTCGCTTCGTCCTGTCGAACCGATTGAAAAGCGGGGAGCCTGGCCGTGACTCCACACGACGGCGGAGTTTGCGATAGAAATCACCGTATGGAGCGCCGGCGAGAATAGTGTAGTTGTAGCCTATGTATTTACTGATGCGCAGACGAGGCCGTCCGGCCAAAACGAGGTCGTTTTTGGTGAAGCATTCCTCAAAGAGATCGGGAGAGGATATTACCACCACGCGGTGGATGCCGAGGCGGAGATAAAAAATCGGGCCTAACTTATCGGAGAATTTCCGGTAAGTACGGTTGAGCGGTAGTTTGAGGAGGTAGAGGTGGCCGATTAGAGGAAGTGCTGGCCCGGGGGTCGGTGGGAGCTTCAATTTTGGTTTTCCTGAAATCTTCTTCGATGTGAGGAGAAGGATGAGGAGAAGAACAGAAAGAGTACAAAACCCAGCCATCTCCATGCCTGCTCTGCTGCTAAGCTTCTACTATACTACTACACATTCCTTTTTATAATGATACAGATTGGAAATTACAAAGGCTGTTGAAATATTACTGTC
>JAOWBN010243431.1:0-11956 GCA_028565015.1 Pinguicula moranensis | reverse complement strand
GTGCGTGGGTGACAGCTCCCTGGCTGGGGGTTCGGGGGCGAGAGCCCCCGAGCCGAATTTTTTGGAAATCATCCAAAATTTAATAAAAAATTCAATAAAACCACTAAAATACAATTAAAATTTAAAAAAAATTATTTTTTTGAATTAATAAAATAGGATAGGGTAGGGGTAACCCCAGTGGTAGGGAGGGCCAGGGCCCCTGGGTACGCCCTTGAATCAATCAACTTACTCTTCATTATTGGAATATCTGCACAATAAGTAAGAATCATATATTAGCTCCTAGCCAAGCCATCAGGAAGTTCCTAAAGTCCCCAGAGGTGCCGTGCCGTCGATGATAGCATTTTCCATGCTAGACTCCTCATATGTCTTGAAATATTCTGCTCTGATGGATATGCAATAAAGTACGGCCAAAATCCAGTTACCCCAGCAAACTGGTCGATGCACAGTGTCACCACTTTCAGAAACTCCACAATGTCCCTCAACATGCTATGATGTCCTGTGAAATGAGTAGATCGGACAATATTCTGATGGGTATCAGTTTTCTGAGGTAAAAGAAGCTAACCTGTTCCTGTTGCATGGATTTTCCATAGTTATCCTTGTAGAACTGGAAAACCAATGTGGCTTGTAACGTCCTCCGAGCTTTTAGTTATTTTAAGCTAGAAGTAATTTTGCAGAAACTATGACATGCCTCAAGGATAGGATGGGAAACATGTGAAATTATGTCTTCTTCAAGAGTTAGAGAGCAATGCATGCTAGCTTAGCGGCGAAACATGCGGCCTTCGTTCCTCAGGGCTTACCCAGAGGTCGAGGGTTCGAGCTCCCAGTGGGGAGATTTCACTGTTATTCTGAGATTAGTCGCCCTTACGGGTCGGTCTGGATACTCTGGTGGGTAGAAGTACTGTTGTAAGGCCACAGGGCTAGGACACAAATTGCCTAGTTCATGGGGTCCGCTGGAATACTACTTATCAAAAAAAAAAAAAAAGAGCAGTGAAAGAGACAACCATTAACCAAAAAACAGCAACCAGATGATGTGGAGATGTAGCACATGCTATTTAGACAAATACAATGCAATGGGGACATGCTATCTATACAGATACTCTTCTTCAATCATTAAATTGGGACAGAGATTCACCATTGATCCAACGTCAGTCACGTGAGTTGTTGTCCAACGTGATTCACGTTGGTTTGAAGAAAATTTGGCACCTAGCTCACCCTGGGTAGAAATGATATAGCGGAAGACAAAAACAGCGCAAAAGATAATACAAAATGGACAATTACACCTCATGTTAATTTGTGTGTCTATATCATTTTTCAACCCTGGGCCCTGGGCCCAAGTCCCTAGTTCCCAAAATATTTTTATTTTTTATTACAATTTTATTTGTGCTAAACTCATATTTAAATTTAAAAATATACCCCCTCCCCCCTCAATATAAGAGCAAAACCTCCGGATTCTCATTTTTTCACAACAATTTTATAGCTAGGACTCTGACGGTAATTTTTTTGTTGTGAATTTTGAGTTATCAATGACATCTTTCAGCCACCAAGAATAATAATTTTCACATGAAAGCCTTCAGGCTCCATGGTAAGTGTGTGCGAAAAAGCTAGGCCCAAATCTCGATCCCCTCTCTATGGAGAAGAAAATGGTGTGGCTGTGTATGGATCGCTTGCGCTTGATTTCTCGCTGGAGAATGATAATAAAAAGGGCGCCCCGGTTACTTGTTCGGGAACAGTCACTGGTGAGTTCTCTGGCGATGGAAACATTACTGTTCACCAGGAGCGGGGTGTTGTGCTTGATGGTGAAGTTAAGGGGTTTGAAATGGAAAAGGGTAGGACTCTGGTGAGGTCGGTTACTGGGCCAGTGACGGCTGTTGGAGCATTGCCTGGATCGTCCTGCCCGATGGAGGTTGCAACCGAAGGGGGTCACGGCGACGGGTACAGTACTATTCTCCATGAACAGGTAACTGTGTTTGACAGTGGTTCTGATGGGCTTGGGATGGACAAAAACCTGTGCATGCATTTGAAACAAATAGAACTACAATGTTGAAAAATCTGACCGTTGAAAAAAACCTCCCGTCTGAGGCTGACTCTCCGAGCGCAGAAAATCTTGAACCGCCGTCTGTAGGGGTGACCCAGCCGCCTGACCTTCGACTGGCAGCCCAAATCGAGCTTGCGTCTCCTACGGTATGCACCGACTTGGACCACTCTGATCGACTGCTGAAACTGAAAGGGAAAGGCCTACTTGGTTCTATCTGGGCTGACGTCACGGACGATTCTGGCGACGAAGCGGTGGACATTCCTGAGGAAGTGACCAAAAATCCTTCCGATAAATACAGGTTATCCCTGCGAGAACTAATTATCGACAAGAAGATGACGGCGGAACCAGTCCCCGGAGGTTCTTCGTCCTCAAAGAAAGATGAGAGGAAAAAAAAACTCGGATTAAAAGGGCGAGCTCGAAGAAAGTACCGTTGACTGTGGCGGGATCGTCTAAGGCTTTCGCCGGAGGTACGCACGACGAGGAACGTGAATTCACTGCTGCACAACTCTACGACGGCTCTCCGCCCGCTATTGCGAACGAGCTCCGGTGGTCTACAAAATTGGAAACTCAGGCGGGAGCTTCCCCAACGAACTTGATGGACAATGATAAGCGTATGGAGAAGTCCTCGGAAGCAGAAATGATGGATACTGTAATGGCACCATCTCCGTCTGACTCTTGCAACCTGCCTACTTATCAAAGAGACAAAGGCAAGAAAGTGGTGGAACTAGAACCCGCTCCTGGCTTACAGCCTAATCTAGACACTTTGAACGATGGGGGACAGTGGGAAGAGGTACAAAAAAAGCGGCGCAAACCTGAGGTTCCCACTCCAAGGCCGATTCTATCGCCCTATATTGTAAGTCTGCGACAAAACACTCTGTCATACTTAGTCTCTAACCTCCCTCCCCAAGCCTCACCTGCAAAATTGCGAGAAATATTTGAAGGACTTGGCAAACTGGAAGATGTGTTTATGCCTAAACTGAAGCTGCATCAGCGACCTTATGCATTTATTCGGTTTGCCCGCGGTCGTGATCCATATGAACTGGAGAGAGGATTGAGTGGCACCTGGATAGGAGCTCACAAGCTTGTGGTTAAGTATGTGCCGCCTTCTGTAACTACATCTGTCACGGGTGAAACTGATGCCCAGAAGCAGTCCACCGCCACTTCCACAAGCAAAAGTAATGAGGCTATGGGGGAATGTAAAACTATCCGTATAGAAGCCCCCCTTGGATCATGCTGATTGGCTAGTACACAGTGTACTGGTTCATCCCAGTTGCGGTACTACCCCGGAATTCCTGCGCACTCAGCTGGCAGCACTAGAATTGGGATGTGGCTCGGTGACGTTAGTAGAGGGAGGAGAAATGCTGTTGACATATCCTAGTGCTGAATTACAGAATAGGTTATGCGAAGAACCGGACATCATCAACAAACTTGGACTAATTTCCGCTAGACCCTGGCGACATGGAAGATATGATAGCTGCAGATTGGTCTGGATACAGATCCGCAGCACACCCCTACATGGATGGCACCCTTCGGTTTTCAAACAAGTTGCGGACCACTTCGGTGAATTTGTCAGACTTGACAAGGAGACTGAAGCTAGATCAAACCTTCTATATGCACGGCTCCTTGTCAGAATAATAGAAAAAACTCCGATAGATACCCATGTCAAACTGTTATTCGGAGATGAATGGTTTCGGGTACATGTTAATGAAGAACGTCACTATGCTCGGAGAGAAATCCCATCGTCTATGCCTACACACTCTGTTTCAAACATTGGAAACTTGGATGACTTTCCGGAGTTGAAGCGCAGTGCAGTCTTTAAGAGGCCACAGAGGTTTAAGCCGCGAGTGAAAGTATGGAAACCAAAGGCAGATCATCAGAAAATTAGTCATGTTCAGGCAAACAATGCAGAAATTCTTTCGGAGGACTTACTGAGTTCTAAGGGAATGACAGAGCAGCTAGTTAAAGAGAATTTACTGCAAGGAACACCGACGGTTGAGCTTATTCAAAAACTGGATGCGTCCTCAGTTACTTCAGGAAGTCCTCCAGAAAAGAATTATCGGATGTCACTGAACCCGGAACCTATAGCAGAGTGTGCTCCTCAATCTAGCCTCATTTAGTGCGATGTGGCCCAACCAACCTCGGATGACCAGGAAATGATCGCAGTGGATATTGGCTCTCCTGCAGGCTTGTCCATGAAGTCTAATGAAGCTGCTGAGGACATATCGAGCGCAGAAAACCTGAATGAAGCCTTGCAGTCAAGTTCCTTTCAAGTATCCGACATGTCTGCTGGAATTCAGACTCAACTCTCGGACCCTACCTCTCCGCACCTGCCAGAACCCTCCTCTGTTCTTCTAACTCAACCAGCTGCCCTATGCAATCTGGTGCTGGAAAGCGAGTCTTTGATGGAAACGAATATTGACCCTCATCCCCCTCCTATCTGGCCTTGTATGCAAAAGATAATCCAAGAGGTTGAATACACCCGTTTTCAAAAACGTAAGGAAGGATTTCTTGGATCTCTATCGGCCACCCTGGCTGACTCAGCTAGACGGCTGGGGGTAAAGCGCGCGGACTTTAAGAAGCGGGTTCAGAATACTGCTAATGCAGATCACACTGATTCCTTGAACGAAGCTGACCGGATATGGGAATTTGGACAGGATATTGGAGTAATTGCAGCGGAATCTTTACATCAAACAAAATTGAGATTGCACGAACTTGAAGAGAAGGATCGTATGGAAATTCTGACCGAACAGAGCTTGTCCAACATACAGACAGAGACATGAACATACTGTCAATTAATGTGTGCGGACTCGGTGGCTACGGAAAAGCAAATTCGATCAAGGCACTAGTTAGAAAGCATCACATTGACATACTATGTCTACAAGAAATCAAACGAGAGAAGTTCGATCAGTTTATGGCGAAGAAACTCTGGGGATCTGCGGACTTTAAGTGGGCATATAGCCCATCCAGAGGCAATGCCGATGGCCTGTTGGTGTTGTGGGATCCTGAAGCTTATTTGGTAACGCGTGACTTCTGATGACAACACTATAACAGTTGAAGGGATGAATGCTGAAAAGAACGAGCAGCTCACGATAATGAATATATATGGCCGTTCAGGAAATTATGCAGCGAAAATGGCACTCTGGCACAAAATATCCTCTACAATTCAAAACTCGCCCTCCGTTGCCTGCTATATTGTCGGCGACTTTAACGCAGTCCCATCTGCTGATGAGCGATACAACTTCGCGGGTGCAGACTCGACTGAGATGGAGGAGTTTGATCGCTTCATTCGGTCCAACAATCTCGTGGATCTGCCACTTCAAAGATTCTGCTTTACTTGGTTGGATGGGAAAGGCGTTCACGCGAGCAGGTTGGACAGGTTCTTGCTAACCAAAAGGTGGATTGAACTGTGGCCTGATCCCATACAAACTGCCCTCGAACGTACGGTTGGTGATCACCGACCGATACTGCTTCACTTAAAGCAATCGAATTGGGGCCCCAAAACCTTCAACACTCTGAATTGTTGGAACCTTCATCCGAACTTTCAAAGTTTTGTGAAAGAAGCGTGGATGTCCATGACCTTTCAAGGTACTGCAAGCTATATTTTGCACTCATCTATCAAACAAATTCGAAATGCCCTGCAGGTATGGAACAGAGAAGTATTTGGACACACAAAGCGCAACCTGGACAATCTGCAAGAAAAGCTCAATTGTCTTGATGCAACATGTGAACATAGACATCTTACAGCAACAGAATTGCAGCTGCGAAACGATATTCGGCAGGGACTGAAAGAGGCAAAGAAGCGTCACGCTTCTATACTTAGCCAGAAATCATGAGCTCGCTGGATATCCGAAGGCGACGGAAACACGGCTTTCTTCCATGCATCAATTAAACATCGCAGACACCGAAACTCCATTACTGGATTGTATCTCAGCGGCACATGGACTACAAATGTCACGGAGGTAAAAAAAATGGGGTCAATTCTTATTTTGCTAAATGCTAATCACTTTGATGAACAGGATTTTCCCAGGCCTTCTTTGGGAATCCCGTGCAGCGGTATCCTCTCAGCAGATGACAACAGGCTGCTTATCGCCGACTTCACAGAAGAGGAAGCTCTGAAGGCACTGCGGTCATGCTCCGGATCAAAGAGTCCCGGACCGGATGGCATCACATTCTCTTTCTTGAAAGTCAACTGGGACACTGTGAGAGCATCTTATATGGCATTTCTACATGAATTTCACCGAACTGGCACCTTGTTCCGGCCACTGAATGCTACTACCATTGTACTGGCATCCAAAGTGAAGTCTCCTTCTGACCTATCTCATTTCCGACCCATATCACTAGTCAGCAGCGCCTACAAACTTCTTGCCAAGATCTTGGCTCATAGGTTGAGAAGTGTGATCAACAAGATTATTTCTCCGGAGCAGCTTGGCTTCATCAAAGGTAGGCAAATCCAAGATGGGATCCTCCTTGCAAATGAGCTACTGCACTACGTGAAATAGACAAAAGAACCGACTGTATTCCTCAAGGTGGACTTCGCAAAGGCATTCGACTCCGTCAACTGGAACTTTCTTTGTTGTATGATGAGGAAAATGGGCTTTGATGCGAAATGGATTAAATGGATACGATCCTGTATCTCCTCAGCAACAGGCAGCATTCTGATCAATGGCTCTCCCTCTGGGATATTCGACTTCCGACGTGAACTACGGCAGGGCGACCCCCTCTCTTCACTACTCTTTGCCATAGTATCGGAAGGACTCAATATGCTGATTAGTAGTGCGGTAAAGAAAGGAAAACTTAGGGGTATTCGAGTGAACCAAAAGGAGTACACTCATTCCCTGTATGCCGACGACACTCTCTTTTTCGGCCCCGGCGACAGATCGAACGTCTTGGCCATGAAATATATCCTTCGGCTATTCGAACTCACATCTGGTCTTCGCATTAATTTCAACAAAAGTAACTTGTTATGTCTCAACATGCTGCCACAAAATCATACCTCGTTGGCTAACCTCTTGGGGTGCTCGCTGATGACTGTTCCTTTTCAATACCTGGTTATTAAAATCGGCTGCAACCCGAGACACAAATCCAGTTGGAGTCATGTGCTTGAGGTAATGAGATCAAAAAATTTACACTGGACTAACCATTTTCTCTCTTTTGCAGGCAAGGTGACATTAATCAAGAGCGTGCTCTGCAGTATTCCGGTGTATTACTTCTCCATGTACAAGGCGCCCAAACTGGTAATCAAAGAAATGACACGCATATGCAGAGATTTCTTATGGCACTCGAGTTATACGCACAAGACCTCAATTGCTTGGATCAAATGGAGGGATCTATGCCAACCGAAGGAGGCGGGGGGACTTGGATTTCTTCAACTTGGCACTTCTCTGCAAATGGGGGTGGCGTCTCCGAACAGAGCATCAAGGGAATTGGGCTGAGGTTATAAGGGCCAAATACATGAATGATACGGTGAGCAATGGAGACTGGAATATACACGTCAGGGCTAGGAATTCGTCAATCTGGTGGAAAGATATAGCTGGAGCGCTGTCCGAAAACTGGTTCTCCTCTAGAGTTCTCCGTGTGATAGGAGACGGTAACAATACGCAATTTTGGTTGGACAACTGGCGCGGCACTGGGCTATTATCGGTACAATATCCGGAGCTATTTCGTACAGTGACTGATCCAGAAATTACCCTCAATCTTATGTGGTCACATATTGCATCGGTCAATCGGCATTGGAACGACTGGGCTCACATGCTCCGCCTGCATCACCGGTGCATGCTCTCCGAACTTGAAGTGGAGACTCTGAATTTGTTCGTGCTGACTACTGGAGATGGATTGGCGATGCGGCAGGGATATACACGGCTAGTGGTGCCTACAGAACCATAGTGCAAGATCTCCATTTGTACAATCCTCCTGATCCGGAACTAGCACTGATATGGGGACGAATGACGCCGAAAAAGATCACACTATTCTGCTGGAAGGTACTCAAATCGCGCATTGCGACCACTGACAATCTATTGCACCGTGGCTTGGTTCTGACAGCCGAAGCGAGTCTCTGCAGTCTCTGTAAGTGCTTATATGAATCCATCTCTCATCTTTTCTGTGAGTGCAGCGAGGCACATAAACTCTGGTGCACGGTATATGGATGGCTGGGCATCACCACATTTGGAACAAATTCAGTGGGAGCACACTTTGCATCACATATGGGTCTGAGAATAACTGCGAAAGGCGAAGACATCTGGCGATCAATTTGGCATGCTACAGTTTGGAACATTTGGAAAATCCGAAACATAATCTCATTCGAGAAAGGAACACTGAACATCTTTGATTGTTTTGAAAAAATTCAGATTCAGACATGGCACTGGTTAACTGCTCGCGAGGCCACACCCACGATCGTCACCCTGAACGACTGGCTACGGCATCCTGGATTATGCATTGATGTATTTTATCCTCCGTGATCACACGTGATCATTGCTCGAAATGTCTACACGATTAAGGGTAGACACGCCCTTCTCCTGTAAATAAAGGGGCTTGGGATGGACTTTATGGTGGACAAAATTGCGGAATTAAAGGGATCCTACAGAGGTTCTGAAACATTGTTGGGTAAGAATGAGAAAATGCAGTCGATGAAGGAGATTTCTGATTCTGAGTGTGGATTGGCGATGGGTGACTCTTCCGGTTCACCTCGGCTGTTTGTGGGAGACAATAGTCTGAGCAACGAATCGGGCACCAATCTGCTCAATTCACCCCCGTTTTCAGGTTTATCAGTGGCAATTCTGGTGTTCAGATGGGGGCGGAGACTGGTGACTCTTCTGGCACAACCAGACTGAATGTAGGTGACGGTGGACTGGATAATGGTGGCAGGCACCAAGTATTTCAGCCTCCTTCTGAGACTAAGAATTGTAAACGAAATATGGAAGATGGAGGTTTGTATAAGCAGGCGTTTGAAAGTCCTTTCTTCGATAAACAGCCGATAACCTTGGATAGTGTTAAAGAAAAAAGTGATGTGGGAATCCAGCGTAGAATCAATGGCAATAAGCAGCAATGGGTGCCACGTTCAACATTCGTCAAGGAACAAAATACTTCTGATGCAGCCTCAGGCAAGTCGCCAATCTTGGATGAGTCCTTGAACGTTGATGGCGGAAAGGAAAGAATATTACAGGTTCGCCTTTTGCTGCAAAGGGTACCTTTACCCCTCTGCCGGAATTCATACATCGGTTACGACAAGAAAGCTCTTCCTATTATGTATCCAATTTCCCACCAGGTACCTCTAAGACCGAACTACGAAATTTATTCAAAGGATTTGCGTCACTCAGTGATGTATTCTTGCCAAAAATATCAGAGGACAAACGTCCTTATGCCTTTGTTCGTTTTTATCTGGGACCGGATCCAAAGGAACTAGAAAGTCAGATGTCTGGGCTATGGATTGGTGTACATAAATTGTATGTTAGATATGTGAAGCAAAGAGACACTTCCTTGCCATCTGCAGATAGACAAAAATCTGAGGGGCCTGGCTTCAATACGTCTTCTCAGGGTGTTCAACAGCGTGATGGCAAGCAGAAGGTTATCAAAATTACTCCTGATCCGAATCATCTCTTATGGCTTGATAAATGCTTACTATGTAGAATTAAACCAGGCATTATGGTTGACGAAGTTAAAAAAAAAGCTGCAAGAGAATAATCTGGGTGCTGAAAACATAATAGGTGTGGAAGGTGGGGATTTTTTGATTCCATGTTCAAGTGAAGAAATGCAAACAAGATTGCTACATGATTTGGAGCTGAAATCTCAGCTGGGGTTCTTAAATATTCGTCCGTGGAGACATAAAACCGTTGAAGAAAAATGTTCGGTTTGGCTGAAGATAAAGGGTACCCCTTTGTATTGCTGGTATCCGGCATTTTTTATAGAATTGGTGGCTCAGTTTGGAGAATTCATCAGGTTTGACAATAATACGGCTAATAGATCTAATATGCAACAGGCTCGTCTTTTCGTCAAGAAAACAAGTGCGGAAAAAATTGATGAGCAAGTCAAAATCGGATGGAGAAGGACTGGTTTACTGTACATGTGTGTGAGGAACAACCTACTACGAGACGTTGAGAACAAAATGGCCCTATGGCGTATGCTCGCCAGAATGACATATCTCTGGACACATCTTATTTCCCACCATTGACGTGTGATTTGTCTATGAAAGAAAACAGCAAGGAAGCGGCGGAAATGAACACAGATTCTGTAACGCAGATGATGCAAGATGGAAAAATTCTTGTGACTGAAATGGAAGTCAATTTGGCTCCAGAGAATTCCCTAGAAAATGAGGAGGAAAATACAGTTTTAATGAATGAAGATATAGCCTCAGCCGTTGAGCCTTCTTTAAATATGGCAGCGAACCAATCTGTTGCAGATGAGGAGATGTCTTTGAATAATATAAGTGAGGAAGTCACTGTTCCGTCTGAGTTTAAGGAGAAGATAGGAATGGATCAACCTTTGCCTGGTTTTATATGTGAACAGAAATTTGAACAAGCTCCAGAGGAAATATCAGTGAAGAATGCAAATGTCAAAGCGACATCTGAAGAGTTCATGCAATGAAGAAGAAAATGTAAATGTGACTGTTAATTCCTCACATTCTATTGTGGAGGAATATGCTGAAGAAAATATTCAGGACAAGATATATGAAGAAGGCGGATGAGGCAGAGTTAGGTGTGACAACAGAATTTATTGAAATGGTTATCCTGGAGGAAAATGCTCCACAATTTTCTGAATATAACAATGACAAGGTTGGAGAAGAAGTCCCTGAGATAATTGCAGCATCTCTTCCAGTGCAGACATCAAATGAAAATGACACGGTTGGAGATGAAGTTCCAGAGGTAATTGTAGCATCTCTTCCAGTTCAGACATCAATTGAAAATGAAAAGGCTGGAAAGAGCAAGGTAGCAGCGCGTACTGTTCAATTTGAAAATCTGGTGGAACAGGTCAACAGTAAAACCATGAGACAATATAAAAGAAAAATTTCAAAGTCCAAACAAAGAGCAAGGTCGCCTCCTACTGCTGAAAACAAGATGAGAAAAAGAACAATGTTAAGCACGGAAATTCCTGGTGAAGAGTTCTTACACTACTCACATTTTTCGTCTGCCTATGGAAATTCTGGTGATGCAGAAATTTTTTTGCAACATAAAATTTCTCACAACCAGATGAACAATTGTGAGATAACAGAAACAGAATTTATTTGGGATCTTGGAAAACAACTGGGTGTGGTAAGTAAGCTACCTGATCAGGTAATGGTGAATCGTATACTCGCATTAGAACAGCGATGATGTAGCAACGGAGTCCACTGAATCTTCACCAAGTGAGTTTTCCAGAAAAAAAAAATGAAAATACAGACGACAACCGGGATGGTGGAGATGATACAATTTGAGCTCTGGCATACCACTTTGTCGAAACCACCAGATATTACTACTTTCGCAGATATACCTACGTTTATGTATTGGTACTTTTAGGCACTCTTGAAAGTTTGTAGCAATCTGTAATTTTTGAGAAGTAGTCTCTTACAAATGTGGAGATACTGCTCAAACTTTGCAATTTTTTCAAATGAATTCATTACTACTTATCAAAAAAAGAATAATAATTTTCATGTAGGATTTCTTTTGAATTAAATTTTTATTTCAGTCATCGTTGTTTTGATTCGATTGTATAAATCTGTTTATGAGTTTTTTTTATCTTTGTTTTTAATGAACTTGTTATGTTCTTGTAAATCTATTTTGAAAAATATTCGTATAAATAAATTGGGTAGTATTAAATGGTATAAATTTTTTTTAATCATTATTTGAGTTGATAAAATTATTATTTTTATAACTGTTGCACATGTAATTTATTTTTTCACCCCTACAAAAATTTTATGGGGGGGGCGGGGGGGGGGGGGGGGGGGGGGGGGGG
>JAOWBN010243420.1:0-11956 GCA_028565015.1 Pinguicula moranensis | reverse complement strand
AGTGGAAAGGAAAAATATTTCTAACATGTTTTCTTGCAGGTACACCCCCATGGATACCAATAATTTTCCCGTGAGGTCAAAAGGAGAAAGGATTCCCGAACGTACGTCCCGGCAAGCGGAACAAATGCAAAAGGCTCAAGCCTTGACTTCGTGGATGCAACGTATGCACGAACAGATGGATGCCATTAAAATGCGAGTTCCACAGATTCCATCCCGAGAAGGCCAGGTACATAGGGATCATGACCTCTCACACACGAGGGCGAGACGTGCACTACCAAGGAAGCAAACGGAGGAAACGATCAATGAACAACTTGATCGACTAGAGGGATGTAGGCCTCAAGGTCAGACCACCAAGAAATCACCCTCTAAGGAAGCCAAATCGAAGAATGTCAAACCCACGACCACTTACATTTCAGGCTCCACGGAAAAATGGGTAAACACCATCATGAAAGATTTGAATGAAACAAAAAAACAAGAGCGTGAGGAAAAACAACAAAGAGAAAAAAGAAGTCGAAAATGAAAAGAAAGAAATAAAAGTAGGTCTTTGATGTTGAAGCTTTAAGCTTGAGGGACAAAGTCCCCTTAGTCTTTCATAGACTTTTCAATGACTTATCTAAAGCTTGTTTTGGGTTTTAGTGGCGTCTTTTATTTCGAAACATACGTAGGCTTGGTTCCCACCTTTTTATAGGTGACGGGTCAAGTTCTCAACAACCTGCTCAATAGATCCGCCTTGACCTACCAACATTGGTGCCGGGTTTAGTCACACGGTTGGCTAGGTTCGTATCAGTTATCCCTCTGCACTTCAAGTAGATTGGCATACAACTCAGCCTACTTACCTTATAGCATCATACTCATGTGATACAGTTCCCACATAAGTTAGGAGCTTTTTGGGTCATTGCAACATTGATAAGCTGACATTCAACTATGTAAACTGCCACATTAATCTGATGACTACTTTATTTTCCACTTCATACATCCACTGGACCGTAATTTTCACATGTGAATTTACACTAGGACAACTTAATCTCCAGTCTAAAGTAGATGGGAAAAAATCCTTCTCCATGTATTTTTATCCTGTCAATTAACAGCCTCACCCGATAAGGGATTGATTTCATTTCACACTTGGATTCTAATTTCTACATCTCAATTGCCTTTTCGAGAAAACCTGGACTTTGCTTTGTTACTGCACAGACAAAATAGGTTAGTGGTACTTGCTTGCTAAATTACAGTATGTTTCTAGCTATTTAATCTCGTGCATGTTGCTTTGCACATACAGTCATTGAAGACAACGCTCTACAAATCACTATGTTCCAGTGATGGTAAGTGTGGCAGTGGTAAGCCTCCATTAAGCTTTTGTAATCCTTAGTTTTCTGTTGCATGTCTCCATTGATGGATTATGTGAATATGCTACCTCCTTTACCTAGATGACTGCTTTTATCATAAGGGTTTCATATGTGGACTGCAAAATTGTTCACCTCCAGCATCTCGTACGCCTGCATAAGCTCATATTAGATTAGTTTCAGATTTGCTTCGCAAGTTAAGCTAGGTACAATTATATGCCCATCAGGATCCTTCCAAACTTGGAGATCCAATATGTAGCAGAAAGAAATTTCTCCATGTACCAACTAGTGCATAGTTTCAGCACTGCATAAGTCATCCTTTTGATTTAGCCCTTCCCTTTCTGCACTTCTGTTGTTACTGCTGGTCATGTTGAATATACATTAGTGGATTTAGTATCCAGTCAGTCATGTTGTATGGAAAGAGCCTTTGATCTCTTTTTGCTTTGATCCAGAGCCATGTTGATTTCTGAATGGTGGACAACATCTAAACAGTTAGTCATGTTCCTTTTCTTCCAGACACACCAGATCAGTGTCAGCCAAGTGATTGCCATGCGTCTTTGTTCACCTTGTCCTGTTTAGCTGCTATAAAGTTCTGTAAGGATGGAACCATAGTGTGATTCTATGAATTTGTGTTATCCAGTGACAACCAAACCTTCATTTTTTGCCAAACTTGTAGAATAATTGCACAGTTAAAAAATAAGTGTTAAGTTGTTTCATTTTCTGATCGACATAGAACACAACTTATTTCTTGCTCCTGTGGTATGATGCGCCTTTGTTGCAGGTTGGCTTTTATGGGGATTGCATTCTGCATAAGCTTCCAGGAAAATATCATAATTTTCATTGGCATGAAGCACTTCTAAATATTCAGTAAGGTACATTTTTCATGCATTGAGTATATATGTGGCAGTTCATTTAGGATCATTTTATAAGCAACACTTACTGTAGACCTACCATTTGATGTAGTATGGAAAATGTACTTGTCCTTTTCCTATCTGTATGGTTTAATGCCCTGTAAAAAGAGGTTAGAACATCTAAATCCTCCATTTCAAAATCCTCAACTACCTTATCTAATACTATATCCAGTTCCATTCTTCCCTATTCCAGTGACCTGCATTAGCAACATAATATCTTTATTGTTTGCAATCCTATATAATCTGGTAAGGATTAAGGCAAGGGAAGAGTCATTGATCCAATTATCAGTCCAGAATTTTGTTCCTTCACCAAAGCCATGCTTGAGTTTGTTTGTTTGGATGAACCAATTGACATTTAGCATGTCTTGCAAGTTTTTCCACTAGCTTGATATGTCTCTAGCTCCTCTGTTTTTGTGTTTGGTATAAGCTATTTTCCGGAGTTCAAATATTTCACCAATTGAAAGGATGTCATTTCTACCATACTTTGATCTCAATATGTCCATTGCCAGACTTTGTTCATTTGACAAAATTTTGTGTCCCCACTTTCCAAGCATTGTTGCATTGAAAGCACCCATATTTCTAACCCATGATCCTCCATCTGCTCTAGGGGTGGTCACTTTGCTCCAAGATACCTAGTTCACCCATTTGTGATCCTTTGTACCGCTCCATAGGAAATCCTTCTGACTTTTTTTTAGTTTACTCAAATTTGTGGGTGGTACGTTAAAGAATCTGAAGTAATGAGCTGGTAAAGCTGAGAGGACGGAGTTAATTAGTATTAGTTTACCACCCATGGATAGGAATTTATGATTCCATAAAAGTAGAGAGTTATTGAATTTCTGTACAATTGGAGACCATGTGGACTATTTTTTAGACACTGTTACCACAGGAAGACCTAGGTATTTCACGGGGAGTGTAATTGTTCTGTAGACAAGGTAGGCTGTCATATCTTCCATGGTCTCAATGGAAAGGTTGAATGATATTAAACTGCTTTTCCTGAAGTTGATGCGTAATCCAAAAGCTAACTCAAAGTTCAGCAAGAGGGCTTTGAGGTTTTGTATTGAGTTCCATGAGCCCTATCAAAAAAGAAGTGTATCATCCGCAAACTGTAGATGTGAGAGTTGAATTTTATCCTTACAAACCTCAATATGCTTGAATCTATTAAGTTCAGTAGCTTTTCTAACCATAATAGCGAGGCCTTCAGCAGCTATAAGATAGAGGAATGTTGAGAATGGGTCGCCTTTCCTTAAGCCTCGTTTAGGATAGAATTCGTTGGTGGGGCTACCAATAATATGGTCTGATGCAGAGGCAATTTCAAGTATCTCTTTGATCCACCATATCCAACATTTTGGAAAGTCCATTTGTGCCATTACATCTTGTAGATATTGCCAATTAACCGTATCAAAAGCCTTTTCAAAATTAGCCATGAAGATGTAAGCCGTAGTGTTCCTCTTTTTTAGTTCATCAACCACTTCATTGGCAATCAAAACTCCATCAAGTAGTTTCCTTCCTTTCTAGAACGTCATTTGAGTACGGTAGATTATGTCTTCCATCACATGGGATATTCTGATTGCTAATACTTTAGCAGAAACCTTAGGCATGGCTCCAATTAATGTGATTGGCCTATAGTCTTCGACTGTCAATGGGGAGTCTATTTTGGCTATGAGGGAAATAAGAGCCGCATTATTGCTTCTAGCCAGTTTACAATTCCTATAAAATTCTTGGAACAGTTGGAAGATATCAGCTTTAATGAGTGGATAGAAGTGCTTGATAAACCTAAAGTTTAGGCCATCTGGATGAGAGATCTTGCTAAGGCTAAAATTGTTTATAGCTTGCAAACTTTTATGTTCTGAGAAAGGCCTGACTAGTGAATCCTTTGCTAATCTTGTGAGCTTACTGAATGTCATGTTGTGAATTCATGGCATGTTCCATTGTACCTCTGTATGTCTTTGTTGAAAGTGCATTATGAAGCAATGTTTTATTTTTTCTAGATCTTCCAGCTAGGTAACCATCCTATATCCTCTTAATGACATTTTCCTCTTCTTTTTGTTCTGCCATCTGTGAAAATAGGTTGTGTTGGCATCCCCTTCTTTACTCCAATTAATCCTAGATTTCTGATATAATATACTATCCAACTTCTCACTGACTGCATCCAAGTCAAGTCTGAGGCTAAGTAAGTTATTTTATTCAGTAGCAGATGAGAGTACTAGCTGATTCTATTCAGCTGTCATTTCTTTATATGCCAGGAGTGAGAGCAGTCTTTTCAGTTCAGCCATAAGATTCCTCGGAGCCTGTTGATTCCAGGTTCAGATAGCCTATTTAAGTGCTTTGATTTTTTGTTTAATTCTGAAGTTAGCATAACCTTCCACGGTTCCAGAGTTCCATGTGTTTTCTATCATTGCATTATAGTCCTGGTCTTCAATCCAACGGTCAAGTACTTTAAGAGGTTTAGGTCCCCAGTCCTGAACATTGGATCACATGCCTTTGGAAGGAATTAGTACCATAAAAATGATGTGGAAAATTTTTGGGTGAGTGAGAATCCCAACATACTAAGAGGAGCATGTAGTCAAGGAATATAAGTTGAATGGTTGGATGCAAATGAACCACAAAATAGAAAGAATTTTGAGGATTTGGGAGAGAGGACAACACCTCAAGTTAGCTCAATTAAACAAGCACCTACCCTGGAGTTGCCGATTGAATACAATAATGAGAGAAGTGGTGCGGAAAGAAATTATGAAATTGTTGGATGTTGGGGTTGTGTATCCCATCTCTGGTAGTAGTTGGACTAGCCCAATTCAATGTATCCCCAAAAAAGGAGGTATGACCATAGAGGCCAATGATAAAAATGAGTTAATCCCAAAGAGTAGTAACTGGATGGAGAAATTGTATGGATTATAGAGTTTTGAATAAGGCCCTGAGTAAGGAACATTATTTGCTACTGTTTATTGATCAAATGTTGGGTAGACTAGCGAGGCATAAATTCTGTTGCTACCTTGATGGTTATTCAAGATATAATTAAATTTCTATTGCTCTAGAAGATCAAAAAAAGGCAACATTCACCTGCATGTATGGTACATTTGCTTTCCACCACATGCCCTATGGTTATGCAATGCCCCAACTACTTTTCAGAGGCGCATGATGTCCATATTCTCATATATGGTCAAGCGCATAATTGAAGTATTCATAGATGATTTTTCTATGGTTGGATTCTCATTTGAGAGATGTTTGTGTAATCTGAAAAATGGTATTAGCAAGGTGTGAAGACACCAACTTAGTATTGAATTGGGAGGAATGTCATTTCATGGCGCAAAAAGGAATTGTTTTGGGACATAAAGTGCCAAATTTAGTGATTGAAGTAGATAAAGCAAAAAATCGAAGTCATAGCCAAGCTACCACCACCCTTGTCCATGAAAGGAGTAAGAATTTTATTGGGATACACAGTTTTTTACCAAAAATTCATTAATGATTTCTCTCATATTACCGACCATTATGCAAATTGCTCGAAAAAGAGGTCACATTCAACTTTGATTAGAAGTGTGTTGAGGCTTTCTATATGCTAAAGGAAAAACTTACAGCTACCCCAATTATTGATACACCAAATTTGGAGATGCCCTTTGAAATTATGCGTGATGCAACTAAATTAAACCACAACCGAGAAGGAGCTTTTAGCCATAATATTCACAATCAACAAATTTCGGCCATATGTCATCGGAATCCAGGTTGTGGTTTACACAAATCACTCCATGATCAAATATCTCATGGTCAAAAAGGATGCAAGTCCTAGGTTGATCCGGTGGGTTTTATTGCTACAAGAATTTGATGTCGAAATCAAAGAAAAGAAAGGCTATGAAAAATTTAGTGGCAAATCACTTATCTTATTTAGAAGGACACGACCACAATGTAACCACAATTGATAAACTTCCTATCAATGATAATTTCCTGGATGAAAGATTATTGGTTGTGCAAGCAAGCAAGCAGCCATGGTACGCAAATTTTGTTAATTACATTGCATGTGAGGTAATCCCCCCAGATTATCGTACCATCAAAGGAAAATATTTTTTCTCTCAAGTGAATTATTTTCTTTGGGATGAACCTATCTTATACAAGTTTTGTTCTGACCAAGTAATTCGAAGATGCATCCCTCAAGAAGAAATGAACTCGATTCTGCGTCATTGCCATTTGCACGAATGTAGCGGTCACTATGGAGAAAACCGCACAGTAGCTAAGGTACTACAATGTGGATTTTAATAGCAACCATTATACAAAAGATGCACAATACTTTGTGAATTCATATGATCGATGCCAAAGAATGACAAATTTCAAGAAAAAGTGAGGTGCCTCTACAATCCATCCTCGTAGTGGAACTTTTTGATGTTTGGGGACTCAACTTCATGGGACCATTTCCACCTTCCTTTAGTCAAAGATATATTTTGGTGGCTGTGGATTACGTATCTATGTTGGTTTAAGCAAGTGCCACCCCAACAAACGATGTTGGGGTTGTGTTAAAATTTCTTCGGAAGAATATTTTTACAAGATTCGGTACACTTAGATGCATCATTAGCGATGGAGGATCACATTTATGTAATAAGCCATTTAAGACCTTTCTCACAAAATATGGAGTTTCTTATCATACTGCTTTGGCATACCATCCACAAATCAATGGACAAGCTAAGATTTCAAACCGTGAAATCAAGAAGATCCTTGAAAAAATAGTAAATTCCTCGAGGAAACATTGGGCGAAGAAACTGGATGATGCACTTTGGGCTTACAGAATTGTGTATAAGACTTCAATAGGTATGTCTCCGTACCGATTCGTATTTGGAAAATCTTGCCATCTTCCCGTGGAACTTGAAAACAAGACATATTGGGCTATGTGGAAGTTGAATTTTGATATGCAAGTGGCTGGAGAAAAAAGTACCCTTCAAGTGAATGAACTCGATGAGCTTCCAAATGGTTCATATGAGAATGCCAGGATATATAAGGAAAGAACGAAGACATGGCATGACAAAAATATTTCCAAGAGGTATTTCTACCCAGGGCAGAAAGTTTTGTTGTTCAACTCAAGGTTTCGGTTATTTCTAGGCAAACTAAAGTCAAGATGGTCAAGACCAATTGAAATTGTTCAATTATTTACCCATTGAGCCATTGATCAGTGGTTGAAGCCCTATCATTGTTTTGATAAGCCAAAAATTCACTATGTAAAGAGAAGAAGTTGTTTACAAAACTGAACAAAAAGCAGGAGATATAAATGGAAACAGAACATACATTTGAAATTACGATCATCACCTGGTTGACTACCACGTACTCGAGAAAGGGGATCAAAACAACATTGATCTAAACTTGTAGCTTCTCAGGTTTGCCTCAGATTCATTTATTCTAAACAGGATTCATAACTGAGCTTTGCTCAGCTCAGCCTGCATCTGATGACATATAAGAGTCATAACGGTCAACATATCAATCACTAGGGTTGGTACACAGTTCATCCTATTCGCCAGATATCCTGATTAGCTATAAGAGTGCTCATTAATCCCCATAACTAAGTAATGTTAGCCAACCGAAATGAAGGATAGTATTCAAGGTATCATGTGATGTTTCTCTATGAGATTTGGCCTGGTGTCCTAACTGTCAACCTATCACCCCAATTTGTTATTGGTAGTTGGTACACAGCTCATTCAGGCTTTAATAAAAACTCTCTCCATTTTTTATGTTCCACTGTCTGGCAGCTTGGAACTCCTCGTTGTTTTATCTACTTGACTACTCAAATGCCTCCAAGGATGCCTTTTGTCTTGTCTGAAAAACAGAGTCGTGGAGACTTAGGACACTCGCCTCTTAGCAATTTCCTCAGGTACAATTTTAGTACATCTCATTGTTACGGTCCACATGCCTACAGACAGGCTCTGCATTGATCACCAGGTACGCACACTCCAACTTTCAGCAAGGTGGGGTTCTCCTTTATGGAGAGAAATCCCTTATCTCAGTACTACTCCTCCAAATCCCTCCTTACAGTATATGCTCTGAAATTGCATAACCAGGATTTGGGCATTTCATGCCTTTTGACATTGCTGGAATCTTCTCATGGGCTAACAAACCCCCTTCCTTTCTGGTGAATGGAACCTTTCAACTCTTGTATTTCTGTAATCATCCATTGAAGAACACCATCCAGATCATACCTGCTCCTGTTCAGACACATCAAAAAAAGGTAATGTACAATATAGTCAAGATATGTTAGACATCCGTAGAACCTACAACAACCTGGTTTGTATTTCAGAGATTTCAAATTCTCTGTTGGTTTCGGACATCAAGTCCACTGCCTTCATACTTACATATATCATACAATAAAGATTAAGCATGTGCATGGATTTAGAATCCAGTTAGTTACAGAGTGGGAAAATTTATCATGTCTATTTTCTTTGATCCACAGCCATGCGGATCTCTGAACACTCAACACAATCCGTGCTATGTTAGGTTCAATCTATTAAAAGTGTACCAAATTCCTTGCTTTCCATATAAACCAGGCCAAGACTAAACATGTGGATTCCCACGCATCCATGTTTGTTGAACTTGGTTTCCCTGCCACAAAGTTTGCCAAAAATGGAACTTGTGCATCTGATAGAAATTCCAACTTCGAATTTGTACTCAGCAATCTCTTGAGTTGACTCCAGAACTGTACACTAATCTAACAGTTAAAGAATAGATGGTTGATTGATTCATTATCATTTTTGCAGAGTGCACAGTTGAGTTCATGGTCTTCATGTAGGATATGCCTGTGTTGCAGAGCTGCCTTGACCCGTATAGCATTTTGTATCATTCTCCAAGTGAATATTAGAATCTTCTTAGGTGTGAATGCATTCCACATCTTGCATAGGTTTGAAGTTTCCTAAGATGTGAATGAGATGTTGGCATTTCCAATCAACCTCTAATAGGCAGCCTTAACCGAATAGCATCCATCCATGTTCCCCTCATAAACATAGATGTCCTTGTTATATTCATATGAAGATTTTTCATGTAGTTTGGCAAGTAGAACTGATAGATAAGATTGCTCATGATCCCTGAGTTGTGTTCTCTAGTTTCAACACCACTCCGAGCAGTTATTGCTCCATTGTCCCATTTCTGATATGTAGAAGTTCGAGTTAACAGCCACCCTGAATAGTCTAGGAAACCTCTCTGATAGGGCTGTATTCTCCAACCATTTATCAATCCAGAATCTCACCCCATATCCATTACCCATAGTGATCTTTATATGCTGGGAGAACCAGTGAGAGCTGTCAATCTCATTGATAGAATTCCACCAATGAGAGGCATATCCCCTGCCCTTCTTCTAGATGTCCCATTTCCAATCACAGGCTGTCTTAGGACCTTTAGATTACCCACCATCAGAGTTCTATTTTGGCCATATTTGGAGTTCATTATCTCCAATGCAAGGCTATTTTCATATGATAGAATCCAAGCACACCACTTCCCCAACATGGCCAAATTAAAATGGTTTATATTCCTTATACCTGACTTTCCTGCCACCGCTGGTGCAGAGACTTTGTCCCAATGAAGCCAACAAATTTTTCTTTTCTCCTTAGTGGATTCCCAGAAAAAGCTTCTTTGAGTAGCTACTAGTTTCTTGGTTACCTATAGGGGAACCTTATAGAAGTTGAAGTAGTGAGATGTAAGAGCTAACAGCACTGAGTTTAGCAAGACCAATTTTCCAGCAACTAAAACAAACCTTTCCTCCCAACCATTCAAGGTTCTTTGGAATTTGTCAAGAATTGGTTTCCAGAATGAGGGTTTATTGGGGTTAGGACCAATGGGAAGACCTAAGTACGTAAAGGGAAGTGAACTAGTCAGATACCCTAGATAAGAGTCCATGTCTTGAACCACAAACTGTTTCACATTGAGAGCTGTCAGTATGATTTTGGAGAAATTAATGCGCAATCTTGAGACAATCAAAAAATTCTGTAGGATTCCCTTGAGTGTTATAATATTTGACCAACTTACCTGGCCAAATAGCAAAGTATCATCTGCAAATTGCATATGAGTTAGTTCCACTTGATCACTGCCAAATTTCAGACAAGAGAGTATATGGAGATCCACAACCTTCTTGATCATGGTAGTCAAGCCTTCAATAGCCATTAAATAAAGGAAAGGAGATAAGGAGTCTCCTTGTCCCAAGCCTCTTTTAGGGTTAAACTCCTTAGTAGGACTGCAATCGATAAGAATCGAAGTTGAAGCAGATTCAAGCAATTTTGTTACCCATCCTAACCAGCTTTGAGGGAAACTCATTAGTGCCATAACATCCTGAAGGTAGGACCAATTTACAGTGTCATAAGCCTTTTCAAAGTAAACTTTAAAGATGTTAGCCTGTCTCTTAAGCTTCTTGATTTCATCAATTGCTTCATTCTCAATTATTACTCCATCCAATAGTGTCTTGCCTTTGATGAAAGCCATTTGAGTGGGAGATATTAGATAGGCCAGAACCTTGCTTAATCTATTGTCAAACACTTTTCCAATGATTTTAGGCATACAACCAATCAATGTAATAGGCCCGAAGTCATGGACATGTAGAAGCGAGTTAACTTTGGCTACTAGAGTTATATGGGTTGTATTGCTTCCACTAGATAGTTTGAAATTCCTGTAGAAGTCCTGAAACAACTGACTAATATCAGGCTTCATCACATGGAGGAATTGTTTTGATGAATTTAAAGTTCAATCCATCAGGGTCTGGATTCTTCTTGCTGCCACATTGAGGTATCGCTTCCTTGATTTCAAACTATGTGAATGGGGTTAACAGGCTTCTCTAAGACATAAGACAAATCTTTTTAAAACACAAGTTGGTTATATGAGGCCTCTCCCAGGATTTCATAAACCTTTTATATTATATTGAACTTGGCTTAACTAAAAAAAATACCCGAGGACTGTTTGCTTATGATAGTTGATAAGTGGTGCATTGTGGGGACCATATGAAATTGGATTCATATTTATAAAGTTTTTGATTGAGTAGGAATACCGAACGACTCTTCAACTAGTAGTCCCTATGAGCCTAAACATGTTAGGATATGTGATAGATAGGAAAAAGCAAAAGTGAAAAAAAAAAAATAGAAAGACCCGAAAGTATTATTTGTATTTTGATGAATAGCTATGCATTTTTGTGTGCTCACATATCAAGAAAGCTATTCCAAATAAAAATAAAGAAAAGAGCATCACTTATGTATATAAATGCTCTCCAATTGTTGTATGTATTAGTGCTCTCGAGTCTATTATATGATCTTGATAAAGAGTATATGCATTGGTTTTAAAAATATTGTCTATGTCAATCGCTGATTGCATTGGCATGGCAAAAAGTGAGGACAGTGAAAAAGGTTGAAGAGTTGAGTAGGATGAATTTTAAATCTTAGTACTCAAGAAGGAGATGTTCACCATAAATGGTTGACCCACATGCCAACTTTTTCAATTTCTTGGATACGTACAGTTTCTTGTATGGAGTGACCGTGTATGATAATGCATGATTTCTCGGTAGCTATATGTGCTTGCATTTGTTTGTGTTCAAGTGTTTGATCAAGGGAGCTGCCTTAAGAGTTATGATAAGACCAGTTGGAGGAGGAATGATCAGAGACAAATGAGGACAATTATTGCTGGCATTTGTCATCCACCTCAAAAGCAGTTCAGATATAGAAATAGAGGCGGACACGTTGCTCAATGGTATTCAACAAGGCATCCAGA
>JAOWBN010243409.1:0-11956 GCA_028565015.1 Pinguicula moranensis | reverse complement strand
ACATAACCTCAACAGGAACATAGTTTTGGATCTCAAGTTTCTATTTGTAGATCTGATACTATATTCCTTCTTATTCAGTAGAATAGCTTTAAATTTAGTCTTTAAGGCAACTGTTTTTGCCCAGATCTTCACTAGCACATTGTATTCTTTGTTCTATTAAGCCGAGGAAATTCATCAAGTTGAATAAAGGCTACAAGGGCTACCGATTTTGGAGCTCAACGTGGATTAAGGAGATTAAACATCTCCCGAACCACGGGCATTATATCTTGTCCCTTTACTGCTTTCTTTAAATTCTGCAAATATATTATAATATATTATTAAGTATATACTATCAAATCTACTGACTATATACTCTACTAGATCCGGCACAACGAAACTTAACACCAACGTACAAGCCAGGGAACATACAACAAGACAAGTAAGAAAGGACTTCTAATAATAAAGAAGAAAAATGCAAAATAAAGTCTATGTATTTGGTACCGAGATTAGAATAATCATGAGTTATCCAAAGTAGTGTGATTAACCGTAATTAATTGAAAATACTTCAGTATATATGGTACACACCTTCGCAATGTTTGCACATTATATCCTACAATGCCAGGGGGTTGTGCACGAACGAAAAAAGAGCTGAGATTCGCGAGCTAGTCAAGCATCAAAAGTTGGACATTTTGATGATTCAAGAAACCAAAACTAAGTGGAATCACCAGATGATTATGTCGGAAATTAGGGATAAGTGACGATTTAGATTTTGTTCATCAAGATGCAAATGGAATCAGTTGGTATGTTATGTATGCAAAAGACAATGTTTACATTACAAAGTTTTGGGAGTATGGAAGAAATTTTGGGTTTGGAAGGATCATGGGGACAAAATAACATGCATATCAAGATCATGAATATTTACTCACTTGGATCATAGCGTAAGAAAAGAGCATTTTGGGAAACAATCAAAAACCTAGTCTTTGCCGATCAAGTGATCAAGTGGTGTATTGTTGGAGATTTTAATGCTATAAGAAGACCAAGTGAGCGCAAAAGTAAGGTGCTAATGCAGGCAGCTGAATTAAGAGGCTTTGACAACTTCATCATAGACACACACTCGATAGATCTCCCTATACAAAGAGTGCGATATACTTCTATATCTCGTGGGGGACAGTGGTGCAGCCAGATAGATAGGTTCCTACTCTCTACAACTTGGTTGCAAGAATGGCCTGACATATACCAAATTGGATTAGATAAGATGCTATCTGATCATAGGCCTTTGCTCCTGAAAGTGGATGGGAAAAACTGGGGACCAAAAATTGCACGCTCATTGAATTGTTGGGAAATAGTGGAAGGTTTCCCGGAGTTTGTACAGAGGGAGTGGTCATCAATGAAAGTGATAGGGAGAAGGTGTTATGTTCTGTTTGAGAAAATGCGATTACTAAGGTAAAGTCTAGTAGATTGGAACAAAGAAGTGTTTGGATTAATAGATGCAAAAACAGAGGACTTGAAAGCTCAACTAGTAAGCTTTGACAACTTAGCTGAGACTAGAGACCCCACTACCAATGAAGCAGCTCAAAGATATGGAATTTGGAGAGAGTTGAAGCAAGTAATGCAAAATAAGGAAATGGTGATGTACCAAAAGTCTAGATCCCAATGGATTAGAGATGGGGACAGTAATACAACCTATTTCCATGCCAGAATAAACAAGAACAAAAAAAATAATGTAATCAAAGGTCTGACTTTTAATGGATTATGGATAGAGGAGGTGTTGGTAGTGAAAAACGACATTACTGCACATTTTGCAGCTCACTATGATGTTGAGCGTTGGTGTTAACTGTGGCAGACAATAATCTATTAACAACAGAGTTTACTGACTCGAGAAGAATTAGAACATGGGATGGAATCATTGAGGTGGTCAAGAGAAGGGAGGACGCTTGGGGCAACAAACTTCTGTCACTAGCTGGGAAGTTAACCTTACTGAAATTTGCCCTAAGCAGTTTGCCATTATACTTCCTATCTATGTACAAAGCACCAAAAGTAGTTATAAAATCACTGGAAAGCATCAATAATAGGAAACCAATACACTGGATAAGGTGGAGAAAGATGTGTGAAAGGAAGGAGGCAGGTGGTCTGGGAATCAAAGAGATAGGCTCTATGAATAAGGCTATGTTGAGCAAACAGCTATGGCGGCTGCAGACTGAAACTGAGAGCTTGTAGAACAAAATTATTTGATCAAAATACTACCCTCACATAGACCTTATCAGTAGTTGGGTTCTAATCACTCTTCCAAATGAAGTCTCACAAAGCTGGCAGGATATATGGAGAAGTAGGAGTGAGGGATGGTTCAACAATGAACTAACTCTATCTGTCAGTGAGGGAAATCAAACCATGTTCTGGAGATACAATTGGACAGGGACTGGCTGCTTGGCTCTGACTTTTACACAACTGTACAAGCTAAGTAACCAAAAGCATGCAACAATACCGAAACTCAATTGACTAACTCAGGGTGTGTTGTCATTGAACCTATCCTTCACAAGATCCTCGAGAAGCAGAGAGACTATAATGCTGACAAATATGGTAGCACAGGTATCACAGGCTTACAACAACAATCTGGAACCTGATGTCTGGAAATGGACAGGAAATCCGCTAGAGACTTACATTGTTTCCTCAGCCTATTCATCAATAAGAGACTCAATGGAGATCATAGAAGAACAAGATAAGAAAATAGCCAACATATGGTGCAGAATCTCTCTGCGTAGAGTACAACTATTCTCTTGGAGACTGTTGCAAGGAAGAGTTCAAACAATGGAAAACCTTCTCAGGAGAGGAGTTATAATGGATATGGCGGTGCAGAGGTGCTTGATGTGTGGAATAGAGATTGAAATAGCCCCCCATTTATTTTTGGAATGCTACAATGCTTGGGAGTTATGTGAAGAGATATATGGATGGTTTGGCAGATTATATATTGGACCAAACAGACTAACAGATCATTTTGCTAGTCATATGGGGCTGCTGCAAGGTAAACAAGGAATGGAAATCTGGAAGGTTGTGAGGCAGACGGTAGTATGGTGTCTCTAGAAAGAAAGGAACATGATAAGGTGGGAAGCAGAGGCCAAATCAACAAATAATGCAGATTGGATAAAGGTCAACTTGTGGTTATGGATAAAGGCGCATAATCAATCACACAAGGGACTAACTTTTGCAGAATGGTACAGAGATCCAAGACTATGTTGTACAATGAATTTGGGAAGATGAGCTGAGGCATGTAAATATAGTTATTGTCATAGTGGTAGGCAAACGGGCTGGTCGTGCTATCCCGCCCCGCCCGTTATGGGTAAATGGCCTGAAAATTCCAGCCCGGCCCGCGCCATTTCGAAAAAATGGGCCGGGCCCGCTGGCCCATTTATAAAAATGAGCCAAACCCGCCCGTTTAAGAATATAAGCCCGCACGACTCACCACTTTTTTGTATTTTTTATAATTTTTTTAATATTTTTAATGTTTTAATATTTTTATTATTTTTTATTATTTTTAAGTAGTAAAAGGGGCGGGGCGGGTGGCACGGCGAAACTTGTCGGAAAAAAATGATTTTACGGCGGGTCTGTCAGGGTACGGTGGGTCGACCCGTGACCCGCCGTGCCCCAAGCGGAAAATGAATTGATTCAAAAATAAAAATAAAAAATAAAAAATAAAAATAAAAAAGGTTGGCCGAGGTGGCCCGCTGTGCGGCACGTGGGCATGGAGGGCCACCCGCCGGAAAAATGAATTTTCTAGCGGGCCTGTCAGGGAACGGCGGGTCGACCCGTGACCCGCCGTGCCCCAAACGGGAAAACGGGCTCTTCCAATAAAAAAGTAAAAATTAATAATAAAAAAGTTTTAAAAAAACATGGCCCGCGCGTGCGGCACGTGGGTACGGCGGTCCCAACGTCTAGTATTAGGGTTTTTATTTTATTTTTTTAATTTAAATTCTATCCCTATAAATACTCATTCAACCGTTCATTTTCCACACTCAACTCAATTCTTCATTCTCATTGCTAGTATGAGGGAGGTATATCTCCAAAAATGAGTAGCTCCCGTATTTTTACGGATTTTTTTCGATAAACTTCTAAATCCGAAGAGGGAACCCGACTATTTTATTGTCAAATGTCAATTATGTTCAACTTGTTTCCAACACAAGAAATGTACGTTCTGTAATTGTTATTTAACAATTTATTTTTATTTTTTAAAATTCAAATAATAATATTTTTTTATAATTTATAGATGGTGGTTATGGCTCATTTTCGAGACATATAATGAAAAAACACCCGAGTGAACTTGGTATAGATCCTACACAAAGTCAAATTTCTAGTGGTACTTTGTGGTCTGTGGCAAACGCGAGTGGATCCGGCGCTGGAACAGGATCCGGAGGTACGTCTTCTAACTCTCAATTATTTAGATATAATCAAGCAAGAAATAGAGAAAGTCTCGTAGACCTTGTTTGTTCAGAATCTCTTCCGTTTAGTTTTGCAGAAAGTTTAAATTTAGAAACTTATGTGCACACGTGTTTACAACTCGCATATACTAAAGTTTCAAGTAAAACACACACTAGCGATGTTGCAAAAGTTTATGCTAAAAGAAAAGGTAAGTTGTGTGATATTTTTTCATCATTAAGTCATAAAATTTCTATATGTAGTGATATATGGTCTGATAAAGGGCAAAAATATAGTTACATGGGTGTTGCATACCATTTGATTGATAATGAATGGAGAATCCAAAAGAGAATAATAGCACTTCGATTGTTTGATGATGCACACAGAGCACAAAATTTAATACTTGTGTTAATTTTACAAGAATTTAATTTAAGTAGAAAAATATATACTGTATTTTTTGATAATGCCTCTAACAATACTACTAGTGTAGAAGATTTAAAGAAATTATGTGATTCTACATTTAATGGTCATTTTTTTTCATATTCGTTGTATATGTCATATTATTAATTTATACGTACAAGATGCTCTTAAACTTAAAGATTTAAGTGATAAACCAATTAGACGTACTATAAAAATTTTAATGAGTAAATCTAAAATAATGAAAGATTGGTTTAGATTTTGTAAAAATAATAATCTTAGGCCAATAAAATTTTCTTTAGACGTGTCTACCCGTTGGAACTCAACATATACTTTACTTTAACAAACCGTACCTTATAAAGAATTATTAGTTAGTTTTATGAACAATAGGTATCAAAATATATATTTAAACACTAATGATTGGGTAGAAATTGAAAAACTTTTAGAATTATTAAAATATTTTAATGAATATACTAAATTATTATCATATGTATATAAACCAATTAGTCACCTTATTGTGCATATTTGTGTTAACGTAAGAGACATTCTAGCTAATTTTAAAGAGGACGACAATTTTGTACCTCTTATAGATACTATTTCAACAAGATGGACTAAATATCTTCTAAATATACCAATACTTTATCTTTTTGCAACCGTTTTAGATCCCCGAATAAAATTAGAAGGTTTGAAAAAAAATCCTTAAAAGACTATTATGGTGATTTTCGAGACAAGGACGGAGAGTGTCTTGTCGATTATAACTCTATAATCGAAAAAGTTTCAAAATTATTAAATGAAGTATATAAAGAGTATCAAACCCAGTTAGGCATTTCTGTACCAAGTCGTAAGGACTGAAACTGCCTCAAGTAGTGGAGGGTCTAAACCATCATTGTTAGGAAGAATGGAAACATAATGAAATCCTTATCTAAACGTCATAGGTCCTCGTCAAGTTCCACCATCGTGGAACTTGACACTTATCTAATGACTACCTTTGAGATTGCTCAGACAGATGAAGATTACAACACCTATTGGGATTTTGATACTTTTTTGGTGGAGGGGAAAAACAAAGGATTTTCCTGTATTATCGATGATTGCGAAAGAAATTCTAGCATGCCTAGTTTCTATAGTGGCCATAGAATAAGCTTTTAGTGCATCCGGATACCTTTTAGACGACCGACGAACAAACCTTCATCCACTCAATTTGGAATATCAGACATGCATTCAGGATTGACTAGCTACTGCACGTAGAGCACAAGAACATGACCAAATGGACGAAGAAGATCCATTCAATACCTGGGAATTTGATACGGCATCAGCGAGCAGCACGAGCCCGGTATTAGATGAGGACGACTATGACAACTAAACAGTTGTCCAATAGGTAAGAAATGTAAGAGAACTACGTAAGCTTTGATTCATTTATGTATAAAAACATAAATGATACGTAGGTAACTTAATTATAAATGTTAATAACATTATAATTAAGCTCAAATATATTACATTATTTTCTTTTTTTTAACCCCTAACGGCCTAACCACTAACCCCTAAAATCTCATCATTTAACCCAAAAACCGATATGGCGGATCCACCAAAAATTGGTGACAATACCACCGTGGAGAATTTTACTTCGGCGCATTTGTCTGCTCAATTTGCAACCCTTCTCAAAAAAATCCCACAAACTGAAAACAACCAACATATCGTACTCAGCACAAAGCTGCAGCAGGACAATTATCCTCTTTGGCAGCGGCTCATGAAGGTTGCTATCAAAGGCCGCAGTCGCCTACGTCATCTAACGGGCAAACCGCCACCTCCAGATGTTAATGATGCTGATTATCCTCATTAAGAGTAGACGGATCTCTGTGTTTTCTCCTGGATACTTGACAATATCGACCGGACGTTGGTAAATCTCTTTGCCGAATATCCCACGGCGAAGGATCTCTGGGCAGTCCTCGAAACCACCTACACCAGTGGCTTCGATGCTTTTCAAATTTATGATCTAACGGTCCAGGCCAATGTCTAGCGACAAGGAGAGGGATATTTGGAAGACGTTTACACCATTCTACAACGACTATGGCGTGAAATTGACCGTCGAGAGTCGAACCCTATGTTGTGCTCCGTGGATATGGCGACTTATCGGCGACTTCGCTAGGAAATGCGCTTGTATCAATTGTTGGCAGCAGTTAATCCAATTTTTGACAGTGTAAAACGTGACTTGCTAAAAATTGAGCCACTACCCACTTTGGAAACTGCATATGCCACTTTTCGCCTGGAAGCCACACGGCGCCAGTTTTGCACCAGCAGCCCAATCTCGGCGATGGACCACCCATGGCCAGAGGTCTCTCAACTCGCACACGGTCAGACAAACCCCGATCCGGGGTAAAAGCATCATCCCGTAGCGGTGCGGTGGACAAAAGCAAATTATGGTGTAATGATTGCCGGAAATCCAGATACTCGACGAAAAAATATTTCAAGGGAATGGGTTATCCCGATTGGTGGTAAGAGCTGCATAATCTCCCCAAACCCGGTGCAGCGGCAGTCACCGTGGGCCAACCTGCGATGCTGACCACCTCCGACAATAGCCATACCGGCGAGGAGATGGGATCCAAAAATTCAGCAGCAGGGATACAAATCTCGTCCGGTCGAGATACTCCAGTTCTTGAGAGAATTAAAGACGGTAATATGTTGACTCCACAACTCATTCCAGATTTATCCCTGCATTTATTAGGAGAAAAGACGAAAATGCCTTCTTATCTTCCGGAATCACGGAAATGTCACCGCATCTTTTCTCTTTTTTTTTTTATCAAATAGTCCCTATAGTTTTAACAGCTTGCAGCGCAGCCCCCGAGTTTTCCGGATTCTTCAGGATGACCCGCTAACTTTCTGTACATTGCGGAGAGAGCCTCGAATTTCCAGAAAATTTCCGAACTGTCCACACACTTCCTATAAATTGCGGATACAGTCCCTAATTTTTGGAAAATTTCAGAACGAGACCGGCAGTTCTGAAAAATTGCCCATAGGTCCCACAAGAACCACCGCACTGCTACTCCGGGACCTAATAGCTCTCAATGGCTCCTCGATTGCGGCGCTACTGATGCTATGTCATATGATGCTTGAGATCTTATTATTCGAACGAACCCACGACGGACACTTATTCAAACAGCTAATGGTGGTGTTTCGGCTGTTACAGGGGCTGGTTCTATTGAACTCTCGCCTACACTAAAACTCTCTAATTACCTTCATGTTTCGACGTGGTCCTGCAAGTTATTATCTGTGAGCGATGTGTCCAAAGAATTGAAATTGCATGGTGTTGATATTTCCTACATTTTGCCTTTTACAGGACCTTCAGATGGGGGAGATCATTGGGTGTGGTATTAAACGGGGTGATTTGTACTACGTAAATGAGGTAGCTCAACATGGATCTATCGGGCTTGCTCAAGGGACGGTGGACGGGCAAATAAAGTTGTGGCACCAAGGACTAGGTCATCCGTTCCTAGGGTATCTTAAAATTTTATTTCCATCTTTATACAAGAATACTTGTTCTCTTCCGTGTGAAACGTGTGTTTTGGCCAAGAGCCACAGACACTCGTTTTCTAGTTCTGATGCGCGTGCTACATGTGTTTTCAATATAATTCACTCTGATATCTGGGGTCTAGCACCCCTTCCGGGACATGGCATGTTTAGATATTTTCTTCTATTTATTGATGATTTTTCTCGAATGACATGGGTCTATTTTCTAAAAAATAAATCCAAAGTTCCTACATGTTTTGTGACCTTCTATAAAATGATAGTCACTTAGTTCTAATACAATATTCAGATCCTTCGGTTTGATAGTGAGGGCAAATTTATTAATGATACCATGAAAAACTTTGCCCGTGATCATGGTATTATTAATCAAACTTCTTGACCCAATAGTCCTCAACAAAATGGTTTTGCTTGAAGAAAAAATCGAATACTTCTAGAGGTCACACGAGCCCTTATGATCGAATCACAGGTCCCTTCATTTCTTTGGACCGAGGCTGTGGCAACTCCCACTTATCTTCTCAATTGATTGCCATCCCGTGCCCTGAAATTTGCTACTCCCTTACAAACTATTTCCACTCTTTTTCCCGATATAAACACTCTTTATTTGCCACCCTTGGCAGCTCTATCTTTGTTCATAGTCCTCGCCAGGACAAAACTAAACTCGAACCATGTGCCTTAAAATGTGTCTTTGTGGGATACGAGGTTCATCAGAAGGGATACCGTTGCTATCATCCCACTACCCGACGAATGTATACAACCATGGATTGCAACTTCGTTGAGTCTGAGTTTTTTTATCCTTCCCAACCTCGTGGTCAGGGGGAGAGTTTGAGTGATCCACTTAGTTGGTTGCAACATCTGAGTTTGTCATCGTCTGCTGTCCCACACGAGCCTGCTGCAGGACCCACCGAGCCATCCATCACGAAGGCACATACTACTCCTACAATTGAGGGTACCACACCCCGGTCTTCCTCGCCATGGTCCCCTAAGGTACAAGTTCCTAACCCTGAGTCCGATATTAAAGTTATGACTCTTAATCCTTCAGTTGAGCAGGACACAGCAGGGGTTAACCCCTATACTCTTCCTCAAAGACGCAATCAGGGCATTCCTGCACGATGATATGAGCCTGATCATGTACCAAAGGCGTCCAGATATCCCATGGCTAACCTAACCAGTGGGAGTCTAACCAGACAAGCTATGGTGTTCTTGGCTTCTGTATATAATGTGTAGGTGCCACGAACTATAGTTGAGGCACAAGGGAAACCAGAATGGAAACAAGCTATGTAAGAAGAAATGAGGGAAAAGTGTAAACCACCTTTTGGCCAACGACTTGTAGGCTGTCGCTGGGTATACACTATAAAACATAATGTTGATGGAACAATCGAAATATACAAAGCTAAACTGGTAACTAAAGGGTTTACACAAACCTATGGCCTTGATTACTCTGAGACTTTTTCTCCCGTGGAAAAAATTGACACTATCAGAGTTCTTTTCTCTATTGCGGCAAACCTTGATTGGACTCTTCATCAATTTGATGTTAAAAATGCATTCTTACATGGCGATCTCAAAGAAAAAGTATACATGGAAGCACCTCCGGGATATTCCTATGAATTTAAGAAAGGCAAAGCTTGCCGCTTGAAGAAAGCATTATATGGCCTGAAATAGTCACCTGGAGCTTGGTTCGGCATATTCAATATGGCTATGAAAAAATACGGATACACACAGAGTAATTCGGATCATACATTGTTCCTCAAAAAACAAGGTGAGCCGATAACTTACCTCATCAATTATGTTGATGATATGATTATTATAGGAAACGACACTACAGAAATCCAACGGCTACGAGAGAATCTATTCCAAGAATTTGAAATGAAAGATCTGGGATAGCTAAAGTACTTTCTTGGAATTAAAGTATTGAGATCAGCACAAGGAATATTTATTTCTCAGAAGAAATACATACTGGATCTTTTAACCAAAACAGGAATGTTGGATTGCAAACCAGCTAAAACCCCAATGATGAAGAATCACAAACTTCAGTTTGATGAAAAAAAAAAGTCTAGCAAACCGTGAACAGTATCAAAGGCTAGTTGGGAAACTGATATACCTCTCTCACACTAGGCCTGACATAGCCAATGTTGTGGGAGTAATTAGCCAGTTCATGCATAAACCTCAAACCAATCACATGGAAGTAGCTGAACGAGTGGTTTGATATCTAAAAGGAATGGCAGGACATGGGGCTATCTTTAAGAAAACAGGACGACTAAACATCGAAGGATACACTGATGCAGATTGGGCTGGGAATCAGATAGCCCAAAGATCAACGGTTGGATACTTCATGATGGTTAACGGAAATCTTGTTACTTGGAGAAGCAAGAAACAAAAAGTAGTAGCTCTCTCTAGTGCCGAGGCTGAATTCAGAGGAGTCACTCGAGGCATTGCTGAGATACTCTGGCTAAGAAAGCTCATCACAGAACTCGACCTTTTTGTTTGTGATCCAACTCGCCTCTGGTACGATAGCAAGGCAATAATAAGGATTTCAAGCACTCCAGTCCAGCATGACCGAACAAAACATATAGAAGTGGATCGGCATTTCATTAAAGAGAAAATAGAAGATAATATTATGAGTTTTCTCTTTGTTCGGTCTGAAGATCAACTGGCCGATATTCTAACTAAAGCAGTTTCTAGGAAAATATTTGAAGTTATATTGTGCAAGTCGGGTATCGAAGATCCGACAGCCCAACTTGAGGGGGAGTGTTAGGTAGAAAAGTAGCTAAATTAGTGGGACAAAATTATGAAAACGGGTAAGGAACATGTCACAATCCTTACCCAACTCACTCTACAAATCCTACTAATTTTGGACAAAAAAAGATATTATCCTTCCCTCTCCCTCTATTTGTACAGAATGAATGATGAATCAAAAATAAGCTTCAAGAATCATTTTTTATCGCAACATTTATGATATGCCAATCTTAGTTTTGAGAGTGATGCGGAAAATTACCTTGTAAAGATGCAAGAGTCTAACGGGAAGGTAGTTGTCCTTTATAGGAATTGGTGGAGTGGGAGCGCAAGAGCAAGGTTGATGGGAAGATGCATGCCTGTGGTCATGATGCTCATGTGACAATGTTTCTTGGGGCAGCCAAATTGTTGTTGCAAAACCTTGATAAATTGAAGGTAAGCTATTACAGTATGATGGCTGCTTTTATAGTGTTTGTTTCAGCCTTTCCGGCCACCTCGTATTTTAGTATCCTATTCTTCCTTGTAAGGGCACGGTTAAACTTGTTTTTCAACCTGGGGAAGAAGGCCATGCCGGTGCCTTACGTATGATTAAAGAGGGAGCTCTAGATGGAGTTGAAGCAATGTTTGGTTTACATGTTGACCCACTAATGCCTACTGGTTCAGTTAGCTCCAAACCAGGTCCAATGCTTGCTGGATCAGTTAGGTTTTCTATGTTGGAAAATAATTTTGTTTAAAGTTATTTTTACAAAAAGATTTATTTTGTTTTAAATTATTTTGGAGTCAAAATAAAATAAGTTTTAAAGGGCTTTAACTTAATTAGACTTATGAAGGATATGGGCTTATGAGATTGAATTGAATTGGGCCAAATCCAATACCACTTACCTATGGCCAGAAAGTTGAGTGG
>JAOWBN010243398.1:0-11957 GCA_028565015.1 Pinguicula moranensis | reverse complement strand
GTTTAGTTTGGACTAGCATACGGGCACATTGCATCATGTGCGCCCCTCCGTATTATTATCTAGCCAAACAAAAGAGTCGAAGTTTGTAGCAAGTTCCTTAAAAAATTCTCCGTACCAGCAATGCAGAGGAGTCCCACGGATCTGCAACCACACCGCCTGAGAACTATCTTTAATGTCTTTCCTCCACATCCGTGCACCCATGAGACCAATAGAACCACCAAAACCAGGCACATTTTCAAGTTTAGAAATAAGGTCATTCGTTGGGTAAGATATCATGATTTCACCCACGTAAGCCATGTTTCGCCAAATTTAACAGGATTTTTGGTTCATCAATACCAACCATAGGCACCCCAAAGATACAAAACTCTAGTCACTTAGCCTCTTGCGAATCAGCTTCAAATTTCAGGAATTTTGGTGGTGACATTTCCGCTTCAGGGGATCCTGCCCGAGGGATAGCACGCCTATCTTCTCCTCGAAACTCTTCAGTCGGTTGATGCACTGGGTTTTGTTGCCGAACTCATTTTATCATGATCTTACAGGAGCCTATCCATAAACCTATCATACGTCTATCAAGCTCCTTTACATCCTGCCGTGGAGCAAAGCGCACAAAGCCAAATCTGCGTGCTATCTGCGACTGATTCCGAGGAATGAAAACATCTCTAATCTCCCCGATTGTGGAAGGAGTCGCATTCAGCCCTTAGGCGTTGGATGTGAGCAGGCAGCGGATGGCGAGGTGCAGTGAGTCCCTCCACCAGGTTGCGACGTCTGCGGCGTGGCATCTCCCAGCCTTCATCATCAAGAGTTGCCTCCTCCATCGTGGTTTCAGTAACAACACCTTCATCCGTCGCAGACCCTTCCAGAATAGGGTCGGAAGCAGAGCCCACCTGCTTAGCAGCCTGATTATTGTGTTTTTTGTACTACCAATATTTACATCTAAATCCACCATCTCACTGACCACCCCAGCAGCAACACCCTTATCGGAATCTACCAAGATCCCATTAGCCGTAACCAAACCCCCCGTCGCAACAATAAACCCTCCCCTGCTCTTGAGCTAGAAGCATCCAAATCAGGAAAAGAATCCTTCAAAACCTTCGTATCAAGACCCTCTACTCGAGCCTTAAGCCCAGTCGGAACAGCAACCGCCGTGGCAGCCCTAGCCATCGAGGGAATAGTAGAATCGCCCTGTTTCTCCTTGTCGCCAAAGTTTAATTTCTTACCAGCCATTTTATTAAGACCATTTATTAGAGTGTCATACTTAGTTAAGTTATTTCGCAATTCTTAGTTTATATTAATTTCTTTTTAAATTAAAAATCCAAAAAAAATAAAATAAGTTCCCTCTTTTTACGTTGATTTGTGTGAATTGTTTGCATATTAGTTTAGATAGTCATACTTGAATCAACTCTTAATACCAACACTTCTTGTGGGATTCGACCCTATTTTCACTTATACAACCACACTCGTATGCTTGCAATAAATTGAGTGTTTTTAGGTAATTTAACTTGGTTTTGTGTTTAAATTCATTATACCTAAAAAATTCATCAGCTACAATTCTCGTGAAAGGTCCAGATTTTTGGTGGAGTCTCAAATGTCTCATTTAACAACCAGCCCTAGACAACCCTCACGATCACGATTAATGCGGTTTTCTTTTGAAATTCAAAATAATGATGGTAATATGATTTTGATTACCACCATTTAATTATTAACACAAAGTTAATAATTTTTTGTTCATTAATTTTATTTGTTGGAAACATATTCTTTAATAAAATTAATTCCTAATAATGCATAATAAGAATTAAATCGCACTGAGCAAAATAAATTTAATTCCTAATCATGTATGCTAAGAATTAAAAAAATGAATTTAATTGCACTTAGCAAATAAAAATAGATAAATTGCATGTCGGCATTATTTTATTTTTTTAATTTTATCTAACAAATAAATAAAAAATTTCATGATAATATTTGTATCCTAATCAAGTATATTAGGATAATTTTAAATCAAATTTGTATCTTAATCACAGATTAAAAAAAAATTAGTACATGCATGGTAATAAATAACATTTATTATGAATCAAAATATTTTAATATTAATTTTTTTCAATTATGTACACGTCACCATAATTGAATCATAATAAATTCCTAAGTTCATGTACGTACTATTCATGAGCATGACATAGGATGGAAATGACAGATTGACATGAATTTTGAAAGAAACAAATTCATATGAATTTATTACGTAAAACTTTTCTTTGAAACGAATTTTACTGGAAACGAAAATTCATGTCCTTTGTATTGGAAACGAATTTTTTTTCAAATTCTTACAAAACTAAACGAAATAATCTTCAAAACAACAGATTAATCATACATATTAACGAATCATTGAACGAATATAGTCAGATCCGGAATCTTGCTCTGATACAACTGTAGATCTAATTAGAACAGATCTAATAATGAATAAATACGACAATGGATTCATACCTTTGATGCAGAAGCGTATAGAACCGTATTGTCCGGTTGATTATATCGCGTACACGAACAGGAGTCTACCAGAATCTCCTTATAATCCACGAACTCAAATCTTCGCCTTCACAGATGATAAGGCAACAATTCGAGAAAAACTATATATATGTTTCTGGGTCTCGACTCATGAGAATATGAATATTGGTGTAAGTAAATAGACGTACTGAACGCCTTATTTATAAGATATAAATAGAGTCCAACCCTAATTATGGTGGCAGAATCTTATCATAATAATCTCAATATTAGGTAATTAACAAATAATTATTCTTAATTATGGTAGTAGAATCCTACTCTAATTAGAATTCTTAATATTAGGTAATAAACAAATCAATTACCATAATGAATTCAATTAAACATATATATGTAGGGGACGGTTCCGTTGACATTATTTGATACACGATTTGTGACACAGTTTCCTTAAAAGTCTATATTTAGGGTCCGTAGGGTTTAGGGTTTGGAGTTTATGATTTAAATTTTTAGATATTTAGGTCTTAGGATTTATATTTTTGAATTTAGGGTTAAGGTTTAGGATTTTTTTAGGATTTATGGGTTTTAGGATTTATGATTTTTAAATTTTAGGGTTTAGAGTTATAAACCCTAAAAAACCGTAAACCTTAAGCCCTAAATCCAAAAATATAAATCCTAATACCTAAATATCTAAAAATTTAAATCTTAAACTCCAAATCCTAAATCCTACGGACCCTAAACATAGACTTTTAAGGAAACTGTGTCTCAAATCGTGTCACAAATAATGTCAACGGAACCGTCCCCATATATATATTGTCTACCATTTATCAATTACGTAAACAACCTATATAATTCACCTAGAATAAAGGCCATGGCTTTGACTCCTCTGTAGTTGATCTTTGGCTCTTCATCTTCATCGACCAATTTCTTCTCGTCCTTGGTGTCTGCCATGTTCTTCTCTGTGTAATCTGAGCTCCTGGTATGGGTGAATATGGTGAGATGAACAATGAGGCCATATTTTCCATCTACTTTTGCCTCCAATTTATAACAAATCTTAGGCATGCTCTCATTTGTCTTATTAATAGGTGTCCATTATGTTAAGCAATATTATCCCACATGGATTACCATTACAATTACAGTCCAACTTATAAGGATAATATGATGCTACAATCAATTAATTTGGTCCTAAGATTTTTATGAGAATAACCTACATCAATCTTATAAGTTAGATTTTACATGCGTAGGGCTTATTTTTTACATATTAAAAAAAATTCTCTTTTTTTTTTCAAATTATTTCAAAAGTAGTGTTTTAAAATTCCACTTCTGCTTTTCGTTCTTCTTCATTTTCAACTTATGCTTCTTGTTCTCCTTCGTTTTTCAGTCAAAACTCTTTTTTTAAGTAAGTAGGAGACTACTATTTTTTTCCTCCTTCTACTTTTAATGTCAATAAATGAAAGTTGTATAAAAATAATATCCCTAAACTACCCTCTCTTGCCCTAGCAAAATCAAGAAGAACATACAAGAAAACATAAACCTTTGCCTGACTGGTGGCCTGCTGCATTTCAAACAAATTTTTCGACGGGTAAGGATTTTTTTTTGTCTCTGCAATCGTGTGTATACATGAAAAATAACACTAAATTGGTTCTCGAGTTGATCTTGAATCATTGGGTTGCTGTTTTTTAAGACTTTCCGGAAAAGCCGCCTCAAATTAACCTCAAAGATCTATTTTTTTCTGTGCATACAAGCTGCATCACCCTCTACACAAAGAAACAAGTACCTCTGCAAGTTTATTTCCTATGTCTTCAGTAAATATGTGAGCTACAAAGCTATTGTACCCCGGGAGAGCAATTGTTTCCACTATGCTCTGACTCCTGCTTATTGTAAATAAGGCTAATTGGCCATTAATTATAATGAAAATTTTTACTTACAAAAAAAATAAAAATCCTATGTCTTCAAACTCTTGGGAAATATTCGTTGGTTTCCCATCTTCCTCGTCAGCAATTGAGGTTATCCTATCACATAATTCGTTCTTCTTACATAATCACTGCGGCTCTGCCGGACTATCTGTATCACAACTCGAAATCGCATCTTCAAAAGGAAGGCCATGATTAATCGAGAAAGGCCGTTTCTTGGTCTTGTTTTAGGTGTCTCCAATATACTTTTTCCATGTCAATTTCATCTTTTACGATTTTCGTTTCCTCTAAAATTTTGGGGTTCTTGATCTCTGAATGTAGATGTAAGTGATATGAACATAAATAAATATATGTTCTTTTGTTACTTGGTTTGGCACTGCTGTTTTGTGAACTTTCTTATTCTGATATATTTTATCGTTTGAAATGATCCGTTCAATATAAAGATGCTGTCTTTGTAATTATATCATTACGAGAGATAATACATCAAGACTTTGACTTTGTTTGCTGGTTGATATCTCATCTCCATTTAATTTCAAATGCAATTATCTAAAGGCCCGTCTCCGGCAATGCACAGTAGAGTTTGAATTGATTCTCATGCTACATCTTAAGAATAATTGTTTATTTTACTTGAAATTGATCATTCTTTATGCGGCATGTTTTTAGGGATAACTAATTTTTCATTAAGGAACCAAATTCTCAAAATGACCCAACATATGTGGGTGTATTAAGAAGAAAGGGTAAAGACATTGACTCTGTAGAAAAGGCAAAGTGGACTCAAGCGAACTCTGGGATCTTTATTAAGTTTTGTTAAAGAGTTAGAAGCGAGAAATAGGCCCAATAGTTACTTTACTAGATTTGGTTGGAATGAGCTTGTTCAAAAATTTGACAAAGCTGCAAATCATGAGTACAACCAAACCCAATTAAAAATAGATATGATGGTCTGAAAAAAGAGTAGAAAGAGTGGAAGACACTATTAAGATTTGATACTGGTATAGGATGGAATCATGAGAAATGAACTGTTGATGGTGCTCTCGATTGGTGGACTAGGAAGATAAATATATATTTATTTTGCAATTTTTGTTCTTAATATTTTTTGTTTAATGCTTATGCTTGTTATATGTTCTTCTTATTACTTTTGGGTCAAGAAATCCATGTAGTTGTTAAGTTCATAGAGTGGGCCAATTTTGGTACTACAACAATGATTGCTCTTTCATGGCGTTACCGCATCTAGGGATAGAATCTAGGTTCCAACTTCTGGTGGGGCGCCGTTTGGGTTAGAAGATAATGTTTCACTATAAACTAGAAGTGATTGGCCTACCTCTCTAACACCTAATATTGATATTGAACAATTGGATGTTGAACAAGTGGAATTAAAATTCTGGGGACTTTTAATCTTTTGGGTCTTTGTATCCGTTATATTAAAATTTAGTTATCTTAAAAAAATTGACTGTAAACACTATTTCTAGTTTTCATAGTTTTCCCAAACAATCAAAAACTACAAAATGAGAATGAAAATGAGAAGTAAAAGGATAATCAAAACGAGAAAATAACTATAGGTAAAAAGACATGCACTTAGATGATATCAGAACTGATATGGCTTAACAACTCAGCAAAGATTCAATAACCTTTGATACCCGAAATTGCACAAGTCAAGTCATTGAAATTGATGATGGACCTGTGAGTCTATTGTTCGTCCATATAAAAAATTGATAATGAAGTTTTGTGCTTATGTTATTGATTGTTGTGGTACAAACCTACATCCCACAAAGATTTGGAACAAAAATATAATCCAACTTACTGCGGAAAAATATTGTGCTACAATCAATTAATTTTCTAGTAATGTTTTAATGAGAGTAGTCCACATCCACCATATAAGTTAGCCCATACACGCGCATGCACGTATGGGCCCGAGTCCACGTGAGCCAAGTCTGCTAAATTCTTTATATGGTATCAGCAGTGATACGGTTTAACAACCCAACTTTGATACCCGTAATTTCCCAAGTTCAAACATTAAAAAATGATAATGGATCCATGGGCCTATTGCAAGGCCATATAAAAAAATTTGATATTGATCTCTTTGTCTATGTTATTGATTGTTGTAGTACAACGATCAATATAGCCTACATTATGAAAGCAAGTCTTAATAAGTCTTGGCAAGTTGAACTTGAGGGAGTGTTAGAGATAAATATTTCACACTGAATAGGAACACAGATATAATTCAACTTATAAGAAAATATGGTACTATAATAAATCACCTTGATACTAAGGTTTAATAATAATAACCCACATCCACCTTATAAGGTTTCTTACACACGTGCATGCTCGAAAAGGCACCACACCCACGTGATCTGGGTTTGCTAAATACATGTACATGGTATCAGAGTCGAATATAGATTAACAACCTAGCAAAAAAAATCCAAGGGCCTCTAACATACAGTCGCACAAGCCTAGCCATATATAATTGAAATGGTGCTCTAGGCCTACACAATCAACATCAACTATAAATGAATTTTAAAAAAGGGTTTGAAAAGTTATAAAAGTTAAAACTTTTATAATTTATAAGTTTAGGGTTTAGGTTTTATAATTTGTTTAGGATTTTAAGGTTGTAGATTTTTAAGAGTTTAAAAAGTTATAAAACTTAATTTTTTTAAATTTTTTTTATGGTTTTTAGGGTTTAGGGTTTGAAAAGTTATAAAACTTATAAAATTTAAAAACTCAAACTTATATAACTTATAAAATTATATAAATTGTATAACTTTTATAATTTATAAACTTATAAGTTTCGGATTTAAGATTTTTAATTTTTCATATAATTTTTAGGGTTTTAGATTTTTTAGATTTTGAAAAGTTATAAAGTTTAACAACTTATAAAACTTAATAGTTTATATAGATTAAATTATATAACTTGCAAAAGTAAAAACATAAAAGTTGAATTTGTATACTTTATAAATTTAAATAAACATATATAAAATTTTATAACCTTTATATTTATATAAATTAAAAATATACATGTTATACAAGTTTTAAACTATTAAGTTTTTATAAGTTAAAAAAGTTTATAAATTAGTAAATTTTGATGTTTTACAAGTTACAAAATTTTTATGTTTTATAAATTATATAAGTTGTATAAGATTTTAAGTTTTATAAATTAAAAAAGTTAATAAGTTGAAAGTAATAAATTTTTTAAATTTTATGAGTTTATAAGTTTATAATTTTTATAGCTTTTCAAACCTTAAAAACTCTAAAAAAACCTAAACACTAAAATACAAAAAACATTAAAAAAAAGTCTGGCCACTTTTTCGGCGAAAAGTGGCCAGAATTTTTTGATTTTTTTTTTTTGGCGGTTTTTCGCCGGAAAACCGCCGAGCGGCGGTTTGACCGGCCAAAAACATTTTTTTCAGAAAATACTCCAGCCCATTCCGGCCGGTTGAACCTTCGAAAACCGACGGTTTTAATGTTTTGGATATTTTTTTATTCAAATCTCCGGTTTGCAAAACCTCCAATTTTAGCCGGTTCGGAAACCAACGGTTAGCCAATTTTCGGTTGAAAATGCCAATGTCTATCTCAAGTCTGATGCAGGAAAAGACAAAAAATTATATTGCACAGAGAAGCCCAATTGCAAATGGGCCAACTGATAGTGGAAAAGAGAGTGACTCATTGACAGATAAGAATACTCTCTTCCCCTGTTACCTATCAAAAAAAAAAAAACTCTCTCCCCCTGTTAACTCATTCAACAAATTCGAGCCAATTTCATCACTGCCAGAACAACTCAAATCTCAATATGATTCATAAGAAATTACAGTAGATGACAATATTCAAGCACACAGGGATAGCTTACATCAGCAAACTCCGGAATTGATTGAAAGGCAAGTTTATGAAAGAATGACTGAACAACAATCATTGTATAAACCTGCAGAGATGAAACTTGTGAATGTTGTAGACATTGATGGAAAAGCCTATGAAGTATTACAATTTGGACAAAACCTTGGCACATCTCTATCCAAGGTAGAGAGAGACAGCTTATGGAGCAGTTTCTCAAAATGGATGCAAGAGGTAAAGAAATCTTTGAGGAATGCAGCGGCGAATATCAAAGAAACAAAAATGGAGGAGGATAATATGACTATTATCACATGAGATACAGGGGGTACTTAATGAAGATTATGTCTTATAATATAAGGGGGCTGGGATTGCAGCATAAAAAGAAGGATACAAGGGATAGAATATTGCATAATGATATAGATATGATAAGCATACAAGAAACAAAAATGGAAGATATCCCTTTCCATCTAATGCCATTCATATGGGATTCTACTCCTTATGAAATGGTGTACCAAGCATCAGTTGGTAATTCAGGGGATATTATGCAGCTGGAAAACTGATTTTTTTTAGACTAATGAATAGATGGGAAACTCCAGGGGCATTAGGGATCGAAGGGGAGTGGATCAGAGAATCTCAAATAGGAAGTATCATGTTTGTATATGCTCCTTGTCAATTTGACCAAAGAAGGATGTTATGGGATGAAATCCTGATTCCTCTCAACAATTCCTTACCTGAATACTATTGTTTATTGGGTGATTTCAATGCTGTTCTAAGACAAGATGAAAAAATAGGCTTGACTAGAGTGGCTCCTATAGAGATGCTTGCTTTTGCATCATTCATAGCTGATACACAATTGATAGACTTACAACTAATGGGAGGTAAATTTACATGGTCAACTTCTTATGGAATGACAGCCAATAGATTGGATAGGATTCTGATAAGTGATGCATGATCCCAAAAATGGCTAATGATGCAACAAAAAGTTTTCCCTAAGACAATTTCTGACCACTGTCCACTATTATTCTCTAAAATATCAAAGAATTGGGCCCTATTCCTTTTAAAGTGTATGATATATGGCTTGAAAATCCAAGCTCTATAAATATAGTTAAACAAGAATGGGCCAGGATACAAATACTGAGAAATCCAGGATATATACTAAAGGAAAAGCTGAAACTATTGAAGCAAAAAATAAAAAGCTGGAGCAAAGAAATATTTGGCAACATACAGACTCAAATCAAAATAATTACTGGCCAGATAGCTCAACTGGACAATGCACTAAATGTAAGGATACTGACAGAGAGGAAAGCTGCAAAAAGATAAGAAAACGACAGATCCTACAAACTTTATTGAAAAAGCAATCAGCTATGATCTACCAACAGTCCAGAAGCAAATGGTTACAATTTAGAGATGCAAATTCAAAGTATTTCCATAGTTGTGTAAACAGAAATAGAAGGAATCATGAATTCAAGGAGTTTTTATTGATGGAGAGTGGATTGAAGAAGTTAGGGATGTCAAACAAGAATTCAAGCAACACTTTGAAAACCTATTCAAATTGAATAGAGAATATCAAAATATTCCTATCAATATCCCTATAGTTCAAACTATTTCAGTAAATGTAAATGCAGATTTTATTGCTGAATTTTCAGAGGAAGAAATCAAGCAAGCTGTTATGCATTGCAATGGATCTAAAAGTCCTGGTTCGGATGGCTACAAAATCTCAGATTCATACAACGGTTTTGGCATATATTGAAGGAGGACATAGTGAAATTTATACAGGATTTCTACCATTCTGAAAAACTTTATGGGGGACTAAATGCTACTTTCATAACTCTGCAACCTAAAGGAACAAATGGTGCTACTCCAGGTGATTTCAGGCCAATATCCTTGATAAATTGTGCATACAAGTTACTATCAAAACTGCTCTCTATTAGATTGAGCCGAGTCATCCCATCTATTATCTCTAAAAGTTAGTCAAGATTTATCAAGGATAGATTCATAGGGGACAACGTCCTATGTGCTAATGAAGCTATTAATTTGGCAAAGAAGACAGGGATGAAGTGTGTACTATTTAAAGTGGATTTTCAGAAGGCATTTGATTCGATCCATTGGGATTATGTTCTGAATATGATGAAGATGCTGGGATTCCATATTAGGTTCATCCGGTGGATTAAGGCATGCATAACTTCAACTTTAATATCCGTTTTAATGAATGGTTCCCAAACTAATCAGTTCTACCCTGAAAGAGGTTTAAGACAGGGAGATCCTCTATCTCTATATCTTTTTCTCATTGCAACAGAGGGATTAAGCCTATTAGCCAAGGCTGCACAAGTCACTAATCTTTACAGAGGCATTCCTATGGGTACTCAGAGCCTAAATGCACTACAGTATGCAGATGATACAATAATATTCAACAATGGTAGTGAAGAAGATGCCATAGCCACAAAAAATATATTGAGATGGTTGGAAGTCATGTCTGGCTTGCGAGTAAACTATCATAAGAGCGAGATGTACACGGTTAACATTCATCAAACAAAGGCATCACGACTATCCAATCTATTATACTGCCAGCTAGACACTTTACCATCTAAATATTTAGGTTTTCCTCTTGGAGGAAACCATCAGCGCATCTCTCTATGGGAACCAATTCTCAATACCATTAAAACTAGGCTGCAGCAATGGGGAAATAAATACTTATCTTATGGAGGGCGCATTATACTTATTAAAGTTGTCTTAACACATTTACATGTTTACTATTTCTCTATGTTCATAGCTCCTAAGCAAGTTATAAACAAAATCACTCAGATGCAAAGGACGTTTCTATGGGGACGAGGTTTAACAGATAGTAGAAGAGTTGCCTGGATATCATGGAATCAAATCACACAACCAAAAAACAATGGAGGCCTTGGAGTGATTGAGTTAGAAGAGTTCAATGAAGCATTATATTCTAAATGGGAATAGAGACTACTTACTGTGCAGGAAAGTTGCTAGACAGCCCGATTACAATACAAATATGGTAGGGTTCAGTGAACTATATACTTTGAAGAGTAGGGCAGGATAACGTATGCTAGAGCTTCCAACTGTTGGAGAGATATAATGAAATGCCTAAGGTTACAAGGATGGTTCTGGAGAAATATTAGAAGAAGAGTTGGGAACGGAAATTTAACACTGTTTGGGGAAGTTAAGTAGATTGGAATGAGCAGATTATGTGAAAATTTCGACAGGTTACTCAATAGCGAATGATAAATTCATTACATCCAAATTGCATAATTCAGAGAACTGGATTTGGAATTGGCGTAGAGAATTATTCATCTATGAAACTGAAAAAGTAGCACAACTTGAGCAAGACATAGCATAGTTTATACCTCAAGACCAAACAGACAAATGGACATGGATCCCCAAGTACAGGTGGCAAATATACAACTCAGAGCGCTTACTAAGCAATACGCCATCTGAATGGATCTTTGTCTACACCTGATCCCCTACTTAGTTCCCTGTGGGACGTCAAAGCTCCACTAAAGATTGTGGCTTTCAACTGGCGAATGATCCAAAACAGAATTCCTACTTTGCAAAATTTACAGATACGTAACAGTATCAATCATGCTGCTACTTCAATCCTATGCAAATTCTGTTGCATGCATCAAGAATCAGTCAACCATACATTTACTTTTTTTTATAAGCCAAATTTCATTAATAAAAGAATATGTACAACTTTCTTACAAGAGTTAAGAAAGTATAAATAGC